>CAWUFW010021774.1:0-112028 GCA_963921515.1 Calotriton arnoldi | reverse complement strand
CTCCTCTCCTCTCTGGTTTGCAATGTAGCAAGGGGTTGTGGTCTGTGGGAGTGCTGCTTTTGTACTCACCTATGTGGGTGTGTCCTCATGGTCTGTTGTTTTCAGGTGTGTTGTGTCTGGGGTTCTGGCCTTTGTATTTTTTGTTTGTCCGGGGGGTGTTTTCGGGATGTGTACTGTGCTTGTGTATTTGTGCGTGCCTTGCTGTGTGGACTTGTTGGCCATGTTGTGTGCTATTGGTTTTGTGAGCGGATGGTTTCTGTGCAGGTACGTGGGCGCCATGGCTTCTGCCGTGTCGATTCTCATCGGCGTTGTTTGCGCTGGCGGGCGGTATATTTGTGGTTTTTCCGCGCTCATGGCGGTGCGATCGTAATTTCACGTGCGGTGTGTCGGCCGTGAGGGCGGGCGGTTTTGTGTTGTCGTGCGTGTTTCCGTCCGTGGCGGGCGGTTTGACTCCGACTCGGACGTTGGCGGGCGGTATTTTGTGTGTTTTTCCGCCGATGGCGGTTTTCGGTTTGTGTAATCGTAATGGCGTGGTCGGTGTTCAGACGGTGTGTGCGGGCGGATTTTTGCCGCTTCCATGCCTGGCGGATTTTTTTACGCCGGGTATCGTAATGGGCCCCTAAATTTGCAAAAAATTTGTTAATATTAATTAGGAACTTATTATTAATGAATTAAAAATAAAGTGCTTCACACACTTTACTCCTAGAAAACACACAATCATGCATCGAAAAAATTTAGACAATTACAAAAACTACTTTGGAAATAATTAATAATAAAAAAACAATTCATAATAATTTTTGTAATACTTTACACAATTAACACTATAAAATCTAAATTAAATAATTAATAAAAAAATAAAATATAATCATGAATTTTCAAAAATTAAATTAATTCCAAAACTACTCAACTATAAACCCACTACGCGCTACGGAAATAAAAAACGCAAAATTTAATTAAAAAACAATTGATAACTACTAAAAATGTAACACATATGTTAGAAAACATAAACAATTATTATAGAAATCGCTAAAAACACATAGATTTTAAATATATACTAAAATACATAACACTAATTTTAAAAAGAAATTTTTAAAACAAGTACATTTTTGAAAATGTATTAAAAAAATCTATTATTTAAAATGATATTTCTTGTTTTATAAGCTGATATTCTTAAACACAATATTCTTAACGTCATGATTTCTGATTCATGATATTTAGAAATCAATATTTAGGTAGGGCGATATTTAAAAACACATATGTCTGTCTAAAAACCCCTTAATTTAACGAACCTGGCTGTGACCCACTTCAATTAGCAAAATACGAACCAATATCAATCATAAATGCAGATATAAAGATCATGGGGAAGGTTTTGCACAATAAACTGAAGGTCTATATTACATAATTATTTAACCACCAAAGGTAGGGTTAATACATAATCACACTTCAGCGAATCATGTTAGGACAAACTCCCATAGACAGTTGGAGACGCAGAACAATGAGGATGAGAAGGTGGTTGTCTCTCTTGAAAGCAAGAAGAGGTTCAAACTTATAAAGCGGACATACCTTTATGGATGATGGAGCTCATGGACCTAAGGGACGCGTACTTTGCATAAAGAATAGTGAATAAAAAGTGCTACTATTGCCTGAGTGACCTGTGGGTGCTTCTCATCCACCTTTTTTGCTCTCCTTTGGAGCACAAGGCAGGGGTGCCCACTATTTCCGCTGTTATTTTATTTTGTAATTTGCAACAAAAAAAAGGGTAAATACAACTGAGAAAAAATTAAAGCTAAATATCTAATCATCCATAGCATCTAAAGATAAAAAAAAACATTAAAAATAGATCAAAAGAAAGAAATGCTTCAGGAAAGCAAAAATACAAAAAATGTAAAATATTTATTATTTTATAAAAAAATATATACATTTAATAGAAAAAATGGTAACCACATCGTCCCTGGAACTGAAGATCAGGAAAAATTACACCAGTTAAAAATGAAATACTTCCTCCACATAAATATATTAATAACATTAGAGGACTTATTATGGTGTACGCACCATAGCGGAAACATGACCGACCAACCTGCAAACGGCAGTCCCGACCAAGTGATTACGATAAGACCACACATGCTGAGGTGCAGTCGCATTCTCAAATTCCACTATAGGAACATGTGCTACAGCCATAAACTGGCCGTAGCACAAGCTCACATAGGGAAATAGGAGGTGGAGTTCATCCATGCACCGTGTACCAGGGAATACAGGGTGCTTGCATCACGGTGCAGGGATCAACAAGTGGGCATCCTAGGTATCAGATTAAACACCAACCGTAGGCCACAGGGTGAAGTAGGTTTCAAACATACTTTCCATGTGAGAAAGCAGGATATTAAAAAACAGTACCAGAAACAGTGCATCGTAATCCAGACGGCGTAAATCGCCATACATATAAATTACATGCCAGTTCAGATTGGCCAACAGGTTCCTGGAGCCCCGTCGGAAGACAGCGTGAATAACGGGCCGGTTTCACTTCAGACCGGCAGTATTATCATCAGCCGGTCGTAAGTAAAAACGACGGTTTGAGTCAGAAAGCCTCAGACCTAATGTCGTAGACTTTCAAAGAAAGATCATAATGAAGGCCTATATATTAGACTTAAAACAAATAAAAGAACTCTACACATACTAATGTACACATAACTAAGGGTCTGATTATGAGGACGGGTGGACTTTGTCCGCCCGCCACTGTAGCGGTGATTGGTACCGCCCGCCAGACATGCAGCGGTCCCACCACTGCCATCATGATGCGCCCGCCAAACTGGTGGGTGCATCCTGGGACTTTAACATTGCAGGCAGTGCTGGGGGCTGCAGCGCCTTCCGCAATGTTAAAGGTGCTTGCACCGCATTTCTCTGCACCACGTGGCAGGCACCACAAAATGCCTGACAGTTGGTGCATGGAAATGCGGGCCCCCCCACAAGAGGGGCCCGCAACTAGCCCCCAAACCCAATTCTCAACAGCCTTTCCATGGCGGCACCACCGCCATGGAAAGGCCTCTTACAGGACACAAACTAATATGGCGGACGGTGCCTGCTAGGCACTGCCAACATATTAGTGGCCCTTTGCCGTCCACCAGGCAATAGGTGCGATTGCCACCAGCGGAAAAGCGGAGGACGGACTTTGCATCCGCCACGATACCCTCCGCCATGCTAATATGGCGGTGGGTAAATCTGTTTGTGATGGCTATCATAATGAGCACCTAATATACTACATATTGCTAAGCCTTAAAGGTTATCATGGTAGTAAACATATAACTGTACCTATGTATTACACAACATATCAAAATCATCAAAAAGACAATACAAACGATATACAAAACTTAACTACCTCCCCTCTAATATTAAAGTAACTGAAATTAAAAATGTAAAATAAACCTACCTTAACCGATAACCGTAGCTAACAAATGCAAGCTTCTCTCCCCAAACGCGTCCAAACAGTAACAGGGCTAGATGAAAAAATGTACTTGGACACCAAATAAAAATTGAAAAAAATAATGTGTACCTTTTGAAGTCAATATAACACAATATTATTCTAAAATATGTGTCAAAAATATATTCAATTCTAAAAAATGTTATAAAATAGTTTAAAGAAATTATACAATGTATAGTAATTTTTATTATAATATACATACATTTTTAACTATGTATTCAAACTAGTTTGTTTAATTTGTTGCTAATTATTTGTAACAAAAGATATACACTGTTCAAAAATTAAAGAAAAAAAAAGAAAATATAAAAAGATAATGTATAAAAAAATATATTGTATAAAACTGTATTTCAGGTTGAAGTTATAAATTAAATAATAATATTTTAAAATATAAGATTATTAAGGGGATGATTAAGATGCAGCTGTAAAAGTCTCCGACCCTTGATCAGAGCATTTACAGCTGCATCGTAATATGCCTGTAAGATTACTTTACGAGTGCCTCATTTTCATGATAGCAGTTGTAAAGGAATTCAAACGGTCATTCCGTCTGGCTTCGAGGCGGCAAAAAAAGTTTGAGCCAAATATGTATTGGACACTCAACAAAGTGAGGTATCATTTTCTTCGGAAGACTGAGGAGGACAGTGTGTGGTAGGAAATTTAAGCCGGCATGGAGATACCAAACAAAATATGTGGAAAATGTGATTTTTAAAACTAAATATGAGGTTTGCACGGAATTCTGGGTAGGAAGATTTTTGGGGATAAACGCAAGCCATACCTCCATGTACTGGCCAAGATGTCTAGTTTACAGAAATGTGTAGGTTTGGTAGGCTTCCATAGATGGCCACTGAGCACGGGGCCAAAAACCCAGGTGCCACTCTTTAAAAAGCAGGTCGTTTTGTGATAGGTCATTTTGATGTCTCCTCTATACGTTTTGGGCCTTTGCATGACGCGGGTAATTGGCACACCAACATGAGTGAGGTAGCACTTTTAATAGGAGAGTTTGGAGAATGCAGGGTGGGTGGAAGTTTGTGGAACAACGCAGATTGCAGAACTTTCCATCACAGGAATGTGATGGAAATTGTTTTTTTTTACAGTTTGAGGTTAAAAGGGGATTCTGGGTAACAGAACATGGTAAAAGACATACAAGTCACCCCATCATAGATTTGCCTGGATGTCTAGTTGTCAAAAATGTATACGTTTGCTAGGTTTCGGTAGGTGCCAGCAGAGCTAGGATTCAAAATACAAAGCTAGGCACTTTGAAAAACAAAGGTCAGTTTTCACTGCAAAAATGTGGTGGGTCCACGTTGCATTTTGGGCCGTTTCCTGCTGCAGGCACTAGGCCTACCCACACAAGTGAGCTACCGTTTTTATCAGGAGACTTGTGGAATACGGGGTGGGTAGAATTTTGTAGATAAAGGCAGATTTCCATCACAGAAATGAAAGGAAAATTTGTTTAATTTTTGAGAAGTTTGAGGTTTGCAAGGGATTCTGGGACACAGAACCTAAAGAGAGCCACACAAGTGACCCCATACTGGATTTCACTTGGGGGCTCATTAGGATGTCGTGACGTTCACCACCGCCGAGCCGACGGTGGCGACCGCCTCCACATCGTAACGATTGAAACCCCCTTCATATTACAATGGAGGGGTTTCACAGCGGACGCTTTTCAGCCGGCAGTCAATCATTCCGATTGCCAGCTGGGCAGAACTAGTATGTTGGCGGTGCCTAACAGGCACCGCCAACCATATTAGGATGGTGTGATGTGAAGGCCTTTCCATGGCGGCTTGGCCCCCATGGAAATGATGGCAGGAATTGCTTTGGGGGCCCGTTGCGGGCCCCCAAGTGGGTTGGAGGGGTGGGGGGCTGCACTTGGGGGTATCTATGGTACCACCCTCATTGCCATCCAGAAGGTGCCAGGCACCGCGCCGTGCCTGCCACTTTGTCCATGGCAATGCACGACATGCCTCTTTGGCTTTGCGGTGGGTGCTGCTTACAGCAGCGCCTGAGGCAAAGTCAAAGATGCGGGATGCGACCGCCACAGTAGCGGTCGCATACTAATTGGCAGTGTGGGACCTCCCATAGCTGGCAGATGGTAAGAACACCGCTAGGGTTGTCCGCCCACCATCCTCATGGGGCCCTTAGTGTATAATTTAAAAAAATGTATAGGTTGGCAAGGTTTCGCGAGGTGCATGAAGAGCGAGGATTCAAAATCCAGAGCTAGGCAAAAAAAGGCCAGTTTTCATTTTAAAAATGTGGTGGGTCCACGTTGCGTTTTTGGCCAATTCCTGTCGTGGGCACTAGGCCTACACACATAAGTAAGGTAGCATTTTTATAGGGAGACTTGGGGGAAAACAGAATAGTAGAAGAACTGTTATTACGAATTAACTTTCTTTGCAGTTAAGCCTTCCTAATGTAAAAATTGGGAAAGAAGAAGTCATTTAAAAATGTCATCTAAATCACATGCTTGCATGGGTAGCCACAATTTTGGAGATATGCAAAACACACTGCTTATAAACTCTATATTTTGTTTAAGAAATATATTGCTTTCCTTTGTACCTACTTTACTCTGTTTATATTTACCAAATGAATTGCGATAAACACAGTACTCAATGAAAAACCAGTGCAAGACGCAGCTCAGTTTTTGGATCTGGGTTGCTCGGGTTCTTGGTGAACCTATAAGTCCTATATATCCCAAAAAAGAAGGATCCTGCCTATTCAATGTTATATTATTTGGGAAAATGACAGGTGAAAACGTTGACACAAATGGCTATTTTTTTAATGCTTTAGTGCATTGGCGCCCGCAAAGAAGTACCTCAACCACCTCCGATGCATCCTACTGAACACCCGCTCTGCACGCAAACACGCCGTCGAGCTCTGGGACCTGCTCGACACATCATCACTAGACGTCACCTTCCTGACAGAGACTTGGATGAACTACTCCTCCGCCCCCGACATCGCCATAGCCATCCCAGACGGCTATAAGATCACCCGTAGAGACTGCATCAACGCAGTTGGAGGAGGAATCGCCATCGTCCACAAGAACACCATCAGGGTCTCGACCAGCACCGACGACACTCTCAGCACCGCCGAACACATGCACTTCCAGATCCACACGGACCCCAACACCACCCTTACAGGCACCCTTGTCTACAGACCCCCTGGGCCCCGACCCCAGTTCAGCGACTCCATCGCCGACTTCATCAGCACGCACGCCCTGACCTCTACCGACTACATCCTCCTCGGAGACCTGAACTTTCACCTGGAGAACAACAACGACAGCAACTCCACCACCCTGATCGACAACCTCGCCAACCTCGGTCTGAGGCAGCTCGTCACAACACCGACCCATTCCGCCGGCCACACGCTTGACCCCATCTTCTCCTCAAGCTCCCACGTCTCCTTCAGCCACACCACGGAACTCCTCTGGACCGACCACCGCTGCATCCATTTCACCTTCCAGAAACCCATCACACACCACCGCACCCAACAGATCCCACGCCGCTGCTGGAGCAAAGTAACCGAAGACCAACTACGGGCAAACCTCGCTCTCAGCCCTCCCTCCGACCCATCCAACACCGACGACGCTGCCTGCAACCTCAGACGATGGATGGACGACTGTGCCAACACCCTCTCCCCGCTGAAAAACTCACCTACAGTGACACCACCAAAAGAGCCAGCTGGTTCACCTCGGAACTCCTAGCTTCCAAACGTACCTGCCGGAAACTAGAGAAGAAATGGCACAGTGATAAGACACCGGACAGCCACGCAGCCCACAAAGACGCCATCCGTAACCACCACCACCTCATCAAGTCCGCCAAGAGAATCTCCTTCAAAGACCGCCTGGACAACAATGCACACAACAGCAAGGAGCTCTTCAACATCGTGAAGGAACTCTCCAACACCAGCTCCAACACCAACGACATCCCGCCGTCGCCACCTTCTTCCACCGCAAGATCGCCGACATCCACAACAGCTTCAACACCCAGACAGCCCCAACTAAGATCGATGCACCAGACCCGCCGCACACCATCGACCATGACCCCCTACCAGCCTGGGCCAGCGTGAACATTGATGACACCATCAAGACCATGAGCACAATACACTCCGGCTCCCCGTCAGACCCTTTCCCGCACCACATCTTCAACAAAGCCAGCAACTCCATCGCACCCCACCTGTGCAACGTCATCAATCTCTCCTTCGAGACCGCGACCTTCCCAGAGAGCTGGAAACACGCAGAGATCAACGCCCTACTCAAAAACCCAAGGCGGACCCGAGAGACCTCAAGAACTTCCGGCCCATCTCCCTGCTTCCGTTCCCAGCCAAGGTCATCGAGAAGATCGTCAACAAACAGCTAACCCGATACCTCGAAGAAAACAGCATCCTGGACCCATCCCAATCGGGGTTCCGCAGCAACACAGCACTGAGACTGCCCTCATCGCCGCCACCGACGACATCAGGATACTGCTGGACAACGGTGAGACCGCAGCTCTCATCCTGCTGGACGTCTCTGCCGCCTTCAACACTGTCTGCCACCGCACTCTACGCGCACGCCTCCACGACGCAGGGATCCGAGACAAGGCCCTGGAATGGGCCACCTCCTTCCTCGCCGGCAGAACCCAGAGAGTCCGCCTCCCACCATTCCGATCCGAAGCCTCCGAGATCATCTGCGGCGTACCCCAGGGATCATCCCTCAGCCCAACACTGTTCAACATCTACATGGCCCCGCTCGCACGCATCGCCAGACAGCACGACCTCAACATAATCTCCTACGCCGACGACACTCAACTGATCCTCTCCCTCACCAAGGACCCCTCGCCGCCAAATCCAACCTCCATTAAGGAATGAAGGCCGTCGCCGAGTGGATGAAGATCAGCCGACTAAAACTGAACACGGACAAGACAGAGGTCCTCATCCTGGACTCCAACCCCTCAGCCTGGGACGACTCCTGGTGGCTGACCACGCACGCAACCTGGGAGTCATCCTCAAATCAACGCTCTCCATGGCCAAGCAAGTCAACGCAGTCTCCTCCTCCTGCTTCAACACCCTCCGCATGCTTCGCAAGATCTACAGGTGGATCCCGACAGATACAAGAAGAACAGTCACCCAGGCCCTCGTCAGTGGCAGACTTGACTATGGGAACGCCCTCTACGCGGGAGCCCCGGCCAAGCTCATCAAGCGACTGCAACGCATACAAAACGCATCCGCATGCCTGATCCTCGATGTACCACGCCACAGCCACATCACCCCCCACCTGAGGAACCTGCACTGGCTCCCCGTCGACAGGAGAATCTCCTTCAAACTCCTCATCCACGCACACAAGGCACTCCACAAGACTGGCCCAGCCTACCTCAACAGACGACTCCTCTTCTACGTCCCCAACATCCAGCTCCGCTCTGCCGACCTCTCCCTCGCCACCGTCCCTCGCATTCGAAGAACTACCACCGGCGGCAGATCCTTCTCCCACCTCGCCGCCAAGACCTGGAACACCCTTCCACTAAGCCTACGACAGACCCAAGACCTGCTGACCTTCAGGAGGCTACTCAAGACCTGGTTGTTCGACCAGTAGCAGCACCCCCGCCCCCTTTTTTCTCCCCAGCGCCTTGAGACCCTCGCGGGTAAGTAGTGCGCTCTACAAATTCTGTGATTGATTGATTGATTGATTGATTTACTATTGTCAAATGTAAATTTATATAGGAAATCGTTAAAGGATTTAGACAAATGCCCCCATTACTGAATTCAAATTTTTGTCTAGTTTTCAAAAATGTATAGTTTTCTGGGATCCATTATTGTTTTGAAAACAATTCCTAACACTAACTGGAAGGAGGTTGAAAGAAAAAAATAAATGCAACAATTGACTATGTCACAGTAAAAAATAAAAACTTCATAGAAAATGTTGGTTTACTGTCAAGAGTCTACTTGCCCCAGAAATCTGAGATGATGGGGATTTCATCACCACAAACACTTTGTTGATGCCATTTACAAGACACAAACCAGGCGCTTTCTACTGCAGCAATTTAGAACAATTGTTTTTAGAAAAAGGCAATTTTTTAAAGTATTTTTGAAAATTTCTGGGTCTTTTCCAGGGGAATACACAAACCCTGGGTACCTTTAAAATCATCAGGGTGTTGGGAATAAGGGCACAATATTTTACATTAAAACTTTCTGTGGACAAAAAGTTACAGGGGCCTAAGTGCAAACTACCACAAATAAACAAAATAAGGCTGAGCACAGGGGGAGGTGGGGCGGGAAAGGCCCTAGCAGCAAAGGGGTTAAAATACAACTGCTACAATCTGTACATAGTGCTTCACGATAGACTTATAAAGTGCTTTAAAAAAAAAAATTCTATTGATCAAATTAATGGCACTCTAGTTGATTAAATTAGCACAGTTAATTATAACCAATGCAATAAAATGTCATCATAGCGCTGTTACAACATTAAAAAGCATAAACAAAGCAAACCATCAATATTTAAATTCATACACATATTAGTGACGAGGCAGTATTGTAGTTACTATTGTAATCTTGTGACTGGGTTCCAAAACCAAGGATAAAATAATTTGGTACAGAGACGCTATGGCAAAGTGCAAATAAAGTCGGTGATGAGTTTTTGGGGGAGGAACTGATAGGGTGCGAACAGAAGAGGGTGAAAGCAGATTGTCCAGGAGTCTCACATATTTTCCAGACCTTACAAGCACTTGAATATCTGGGGAAGTAAAGCAGAGAGCAGATGCCTCACAAGATGTACTGATGCCCCTTTTTAAATATAAGGGTTTTAAAAGAAGTCTTCTGGGAGCGTCAAGGGCGGGACAACAAAACAGAAGATGCAACCATGATTCAGACACGTAGTTGCACAGTTTGAAAGCGCCCTCCTTAGTTGGAGCGCATAGGTTGAAGGCAGTGGAGCGCAAACCTAGGAGTACTCAATTTATCAACAAATAGCATATTAATTGTACTTTGCTGGATTCATCTTTCTCATTGTTATAAGTATTGTAATATATATAATATGTATATGTAGGTATAAATATATTTATATATTTATAAAAAATCGTGGTATTATTCTAACAAAAATACTTCTTTTGTCAAAATCTAGAAATTCTTTAGAATCTAAAGAATTGGTGAAAACAAACATTTTCCTTTACCGTATGCATATGCTACATACGAAAATAGATTCACAATTATTGCTTAAAAAGTAAATATTTGCAAATTTTACACATGCCATAAGAGTTTTCGGTCAGGCGCACGCACAAATAGCAGAAGCACTTTAGGGGAGGTATAGACATACGGCCAGGCACCAACAAAGCAGGTTAAAGCTGTATTTGTAAGCCCCGTAGGGGGAGCGCAAACCAACAAAGCAGGTTAGAGCTGTATTTGTAAGCCACGTAGGGGGAGACCAAACCGACGGGGGAGAGCATCTAGTTAGCTTATAGCTGTATTTCTAAGCTCCCCTCTGACGTAGGGGGAGACCAAACCTACGGGGGCGATCATCTAGTTAGAACACCGGCTCCAAGGTCAGCAATGCTGTTAGCAGACAGACACGGAAGCATTGGCCACGTCCCTTGTTCTCCTCTCCCTTTAATAATCACTTTGCTGTTGTGAGAGGTGCAGCAAAGGGCCTGCACTACTGTTTACAGAGAGCTGTAATTGGCTGTCCCACTTAAAATTGTAAATAATACTCGTATCTGTTATATATTTTTGAAGTTCAGTAAAACAGTGCTTAAGAGTTTTACTTTTGCGATGTATTTCAAAATAAAACAATATTGGAAATTAAGATACAGCCACACTATCATATCAACATTTATCCATTTGCAACTTGGATGGATGAAACAGATTGACAATGCCATAATTGTGTCACCCCTGAGCTATTTTAAAGTTCCCGTTTAAATACAGGTCTCATCGTCCTAATGGCAGCCCCCAATCCTCTCTTGCAGACTTGTACCATTGTCAGGGCCACCAGGAATTATGCAGCAAAGCTGTGTAAATTATGCAGCAAGATTATCTAAATTATGCAGCAAAAACACTCCTTATGTAGCACCTACTCTGGTAGTATTATTTTCATCCATTTCAGCTAGAAGCAAAGTTTTTATGATAATAATCATGTACTATGGTCCTATATGGTCATCTCGGCATTATGGTGACATTTAGAAACCATTTGATCTTCGGTCTTGTGCTTTGTTGTCACTGAGCCCGTAATAATGGTTATATTCTAAAATATTACACATTTACCTGTTATGTGGCACACACACACACACATATATATATATATATATATATATATATATAGCTACTACCTTCTTTTTTTAGGTCTGGCATTAGCCAAGACCTTTTGATTTTTTTAAAATATATGCACAATATACTTCTATAAAGGGGCTTTCAGTCAGATTTCTTCATCCATTTATCTGTTCTTGTCTCATTCACATTTTGCTTCAGCCCCCTACAGCAGGGTGTCAGTCCACTTCAGTCTTTGCTGACTTAACTGTAAGTTACGGCATGCTGCCCTTTCACAATAAACACACCCACACACAAAGTAGCTCCCTTCAGTGCCAGGGAGTGCTATGTTAATGTATGCTTTTTAAGACCAAAAACTACTTTTTGCCTTTAGCCAATGTTTTTTTAGGGTCCATTATCCTCCCAACAATAAAGTTTTGCAATCAGTTACTGGATAACTTCACTTTGAGTGACTGCATTTTGCTCTTTCACAAGGGGTACATCTTCACAGAAGCTAGTTCACTTTCGTGCCAAGGTCTTTTTTTTCTAAATTTATTACTGTTATGGTTCCTTAGTGTTTAGAGTCTGTGACAGCAGGACGCTTTATACCAGTGAGCTAGGTGATGGCGCATTCCACGCTTTGAGTGGCCAATGCTTTTGCAAATTCCTTTTGGAGTGTCCTTTATCTGATTGCTGATATTTCACAGCATAAGATTGCGTCCATTTGTAACTGTTCTGTATTAAATTGTTGAATGCATCAATAGTATACATGTGAGCGGAGCGTGGTGAGTCTGACAGCACCATTAGCTGCTTAGAATAACGGCGGAGGGGGAAACACTTCTATTCCTTTAGCCTTCCTGTTTTAGCTTGTACTTTTTATCGCTCATTTTAAAATACCCTAATTTTACAATTGCTCGTTTTAAAACGCGCACTGTTACCTGAATTGTATATTTGCACATTGCTTGCTTACTTGCACAGAAGTCTGTCTTCCGCCCCGGTCCACCGCAGCTGTGTGCTGATTGAGTGGAGGGCGGGGTTGACAGCACCTAGGTTCACCACAAAGCATTTCCGGCTGAAGGGGGGCGGAGCTGCACTTCCGCTCGCCCTCCTACTTAGCTCGATGTGTCAGCGCGCGCGCAGCGGAGCGTGGCGAGTCTGACAGCACCATTAGCTGCTTAGAATAACGGCGGAGGGGGAAACACTTCTATTCCTTTAGCCTTCCTGTTTTAGCTTGTACTTTTTATCGCTCATTTTAAAATACCCTAATTTTACAATTGCTCGTTTTAAAACGCGCACTGTTACCTGAATTGTATATTTGCACATTGCTTGCTCACTTGCACAGAAGTCTGTCTTCCGCCCCGGTCCACCGCAGCTGTGTGCTGATTGAGTGGAGGGCGGGGTTGACAGCACCTAGGTTCACCGCAAAGCATTTCCGGCTGAAGGGGGGCGGAGCTGCACTTCCGCTCGCCCTCCTACTTAGCTCGATGTGTCAGCGTGCGCGCAGCGGACGCTCGCAGCGGGCGCGCCACAGGCGCGCCTAAGGCAAGCCCGTCTGCGCCCGTCCGCGCCTGGCCGGGACCAGGGGTCAGAACCCCTGCCCCCCCTGGAAAAAACTCAAAGAGCCCTATGCACTATTCAAGAGAAGCACTTACTGGGTTAGCCACCCATGCCTCATGTAAACTAACCCTAGGAAATATTGAAGGGCCTTTCTCCTGCATGCGGTGCAAATGGGGCAGCCTAACCCAGCCCGATCAGTCACAGAGAGAAGTGGATGATCACATGGAATTTAATTGTATCTATTTTAATGCCAGGTCAGTGCCCAAACATGCTTTGGAAATTTGGGACACTATTAAGGAGACAGACCCAGATCTGGTTTTTATTACCGAGACCTGGCTGGGTGAGAGCAACTGCCCAGACATCGCCAACGCCATGCCCCCTGAGTACAAAATACTTAGGCAAGATAGGCAAGGGCGGAAGGGTGGGGGACTAGCTATCCTGTTCAAAGACTACCTTAACTGCTTACCTATCACAGTAGCCCAGCTGGGAGAGCATGAACTACTGCCATTTGAAATATCCAAAGGGAATCATACATTATTCGGGGGAGCTGTGATTTATAACCCCCCTGGATATCAGGCAGACTTTAGTACCAAACTGCTCACGCAATTATTACCTGCCTGTATAAAATATAAAAATTACTTAGTTATTGGAGACGTCCACTTTGAAAAAACCGACAACATGGCGATAACCCATCTTGAGAACGACATGTCTATCCTTCAGCTAAAGCAATTGATTAAGGGACCTACACATATCGCAGGGCACACACTGGATTTACTGTTCTCCAATATAGAAGATATTATAGTTAAGGAGATTAGACCAGTCATATGGACTGACCATTCATTAATTAGCTTCGCTTTTTCCACACATGAGATATCAGCAAGAGTTACCAAACTCATGCATGGGACCTACAGAGCCTGGAAATTAGTCACACCTGATTTATTTAACTACCACTTCGTTTCCAATGGCTTAACGACTCTGGGAACATTACCCACCAACAGAGGCGCAGTGCACCTTGAAAC
This sequence comes from Calotriton arnoldi, assembly GCA_963921515.1. Classification (NCBI taxonomy): domain Eukaryota; kingdom Metazoa; phylum Chordata; class Amphibia; order Caudata; family Salamandridae; genus Calotriton; species Calotriton arnoldi. The sequence goes on along the minus strand of CAWUFW010021774.1, from coordinate 97,778 downwards.
AGAGATCACTAAGACATTGGACCAATGCGCACTGTAACTCAAATCCAAAGCTAGAAAATCGGTATCAGAAAGGTGGTATACAGCAGAACTTAGGATGCTGAAAAAAAGTGTAAAACTCTAGAACACAATTGGCGACTGTCTAGATCGGCCACTGATAAATCAGTGTATAAAACAGAACTCAGGGGCTATACCCATGCAATAAAGAAGATCAAAAGGGCATACTTTGCACAACGAATAGATAAGAACACAAATTCGGTAAAAGAACTTTATAAAATAGTGCGCGAGCTATGTAAACCAACCTGCATGTCCCAAACTCTGTTCCCTTCAGCAGAAAGCTGTGAAAAAATCAGCAATTTCTTTACGGACAAAATAAGCACGATTTATTCGTCATTTAACAATACCACTCCAGCGAACTTTGTCAACTGGGAAAATAGAGACCCTCATCCTGATACCCCCGTGCATTTAGACGGCTTCGTCCCTTTTACAGAAAAAGAAGTTGCCAAAGCAATGGGGGAAGTCAAATCAGGATCCCCTCTCGACCCATGTCCACATTTTATTTTTTCACAACTTATACCTACTCTGTGCCCTTAAATCACACAGCTGTTCAACCAATCCCTGGAGACAGCTGTCTTTCCAGAGATCTGGAAACAGGCCACAGTAACCCCTCTACTGAAAAAGATAGGATCCGATGTAAACAACCCAGCCAATTATAGACCAATTTCTCAGCTCCCCTATCTTTCCAAGGTACTGGAGAAACTTGTCAACAGACAGTTATCTAATTACCTAGAATCCAATGAGTTGCTTGACCCCTCACAAACAGGTTTCAGGGCCACTAACAGTACGGAGGCAACCCTCTTGGCTGTCCTGGACAATATAAGATCATTGCTGGACCAGGGAAAGGCAGTGGCCCTGATCCTGCTGGACCTGTCGGCGGCCTTCGACACTGTCTCCCACCAACTTTTATTGGAAAATCTGCACGAAAAAGGGATACATGCAAAGGCCCTTCAATGGCTCAGCTCATTTTTATGTAACAGAAATCAAACTGTGCAGCTAGGTGCTTTTTTATCTACTCCAAAAAACCTCAGCTGTGGTGTCCCGCAGGGAGCATCCCTGAGCCCCACACTATTTAATGCCTATGTTTCATCCTTGGCAAAAATTGGCACGAAATGGGGCTTTGGAATTTGCTCCTATGCGGATGATACCCAACTGACAATAGCCATCGGAAATGGGCATGATGACACCAGAGCCAAACTCAACAATTGCCTCACTGAGATGGCAACCTGGATGTCAGTGCACTGTTTAAAACTTAACGCAGAGAAATCTGAAATTCTGCTTCTCGGCGGAGCCAATCATATCTGGGATATATCCTGGTGGCCCCACTCTTTGGGTGCGGCACCAGCACCAAAGCAGTGCGTAAAAACTTGGGCATCATCATCGATAACACCCTATCGATGCAGGACCATGTGCGGACACTGTGTGGTAGAAGCTTCGCTACACTGAAGCTCCTAAAAAGGCTTTTCCGTTGGATCCCACTGGAAAGCAGGAGGACTATCACACAAGCCCTGCTTGTCAGCAGGTTAGATTACGGAAATGCACTCTTTGTTGGCATGCCAGACTACCTTTTAAACGTCTGCAGGTGATACAAAACGCAGCGGCTAAACTAGTGTGCAAGGAGGGCAGATACAGCTCCGCGACAAAATGCCTGAAGCAACTCCACTGGCTGCCCATGCGCCAAAGAGCACGATTTAAACTCTTAGGACATGCACATAGGGCACTTTATCGCACAGGCCCCAAGATTCTCCAGAATAGAATCAAATTCTACGTCCCGCTCAGGTGCTTAAGGTCACGTTCTTTAGCACTAGCGGAGACAAAAAGAATCAGCAAGTGCAGGACAGGTGGACGTACCTTCTCGCACCTGGCAGCACTTTATTGGAACGAGCTTCCGCTGGAACTTCGGCTAACTGAAGAATACATGGCGTTCAGGAAAAAACTTAAAACTTATTTGTTTCCTTAATACTGCCATTACCACCCTCAATTAGACTAAACTGACTCATCACTCTCCGGATACACTAGCGCCGTGATATCCCAGTGGGATGAATGTCGCGCTTTATAAATAAATAAATTAATTAATATACAGACAATTCTTCAGAACACGTTTATTCTGGGCCCAGTTTCACCAATGGATCTTTAATAAACTTTACACAGGAAGAAAACCAGTGTTTATAGTGTTTTATTTGCAGCACTTGTAACACTTTCTTTCTTTCTCTCTCTTTCTGCCTTTCTTCCATCCTTTTTTCATTCCATCTATCTTTTTCTTTCATTCTTTCATCCCTTCCTTTTTCTTTCATTCCTTCTTTCTAGCTTTCTTTTTTCATTCCTTCTTTCTAGCTTTCTTTATCTCTTGCCTTCTTTCTTTCCCTCTTTCCTTCTGTAATTCCTTCTTTCTTTCATTCATTCCTTCTTTCTTGCATTCATTCCTTTCCTTCTTTCTTGCTTTATTTCCTTCTTTTCTTTTTTGCTCTCTTTCTGTTCATTCTTTCATTCCTTCAATTTTTCTTTCCTTTCTTCCCTTCTTTATTTCTTTCCTTCTTTCTTGCCTTTCTTCCCTTGCTTATTTCTTGCCTTCTTTCTTTCTCGCTATTTTTCTCTGCCTTCTTTATTTCTCGAAGGCAAGAGGCTTTCAGCCAATGGCACAAAATTGACCTTTTTAGGTCTGTGTTAGCAAAGACATTTTGATCTTACTAAAGTTATGTGTATGACTTATTTATTTACGGGGGTTTTCAGTCACACTACATCCATGTGTCTGTGGCTGTCATTCACATTCTTCTCCAACCCACTTGAGCATGCATCAAGGGGCAAAATGTCACACCACTTCAGCCATTGGTTGACTTCACTATGAGTTGCCGCATGCTGCTCTTTCACAAGGTACAGAAAAACAGTTGGTCCCAACGGGAATTCAGTATAAGATAGTTCCCCATATTACAAAAAGAACACTCAACTAAATAAATCTTAAAGTTTGTTTATATAGACTATTAATAAATCATTATTCCCAATACACATTAATTCATGTGACACAGATGCTCCACAGTGAGTGGAAAGATGGTGTGAATAGGAGTGCTCGTGAGTAGATGAGGGGAGAATAGGAATATGCAAGTGAAATTATATACAGTGTAGACAATGGTTTCAAATAAGGACCGGCTGAAGGTATTTTACTGATTACAAAATGACACAAATCAATAGATACACTTTCCGAATGCTGTGTTTATCTATATGTGGAGATGTTTTCAGTCCAGGTCAATAAGGTTAAAATGTCGACGTTTCGACCCCGAGATGAACGAGGACCAGGGGAACCTTGCAGTGGGGTCTTCTTCAGGACGGAAACCATTGTTTACACTGTATATAATTTCACTTGCATATTCCTATTCTCCTCTCATCTACTCACGAGCACTCCTATTCACACCATCTTTCCACTCACTGTGGAGCATCTGTGTCCCATGAATTAATGTGTATTGAGAATAATGATTTATTAAGAATCTATATAAACAAAATTTAAGATTTATTTAGGTGAGTGTTCTTTTTGTAATATCAGGTACTAAGTTATACTAAATTCCCGTTGGGACCACCTGTTTTTCTGTACCAAGTATTACCCAGATCCTACGGCCGACTAGGACACCCCATTGCTTTGTAATGCAGTTTTCTGAGCAGGTAGCTTCCTGCGAGGGTTTAAACAAAGATTGATTCTTTGATTACTAGCATTGACAGTAATTAGTTAAGTAATTGTTTAATTGTACTACAATGTCAGAGAATGAGACTCTGGCATACACTGAAGAATATATAAACCGACTCATACAAGGACAAGCTGGATCAGGGTTTTTAAATTCGGCACCATCCACAATTGATCTAATGCTTAGTGACAAGATCAACAAATTGGAAAGACTGGAAAAGAAATTGATGCGTACTAGATTGCACGGCCACCTACTGACCAAATACCTACAGTCAAATATCATCCCTGTTGGGTTACAGGTCAGAAACGAACCTGCCATTTTCGTTGACATACCAAAGTTCATTGAAAACGTTAGTTTTGTTGCCAACAACTGTTCCCGTCACTGGATGGTTTTAGGAGTCGAAACTGCTTTAGAACAGGTTGATAAATGGATTAAGGAGATTGCTGATCTCAAACGTGAAATATTTGAAGACACCACGCTAGTGAATGCCAAGGAAGAATTAGAACGCCTACAAAAGACCATACGTGACTTTGAGACTAGTACAAAAACACGTAAGCTAGATAAGTTGGTGAAAGATATCAGATTCTATGACAAGAAGCTCACTTACCCCCTCTCTACAGGAGGACCATTTCAAACAAGATATGCAGGGCAGATTTCCCTCAAGAGGCAGAGGAGGCTTCGAAAACCTCAGGTGATTCACCACATTCTCCGATTCCTCTGTTGCGAGCAGCTCAGACAGTGACACAGAACAAGCTGGGCCTAGCTCTGCCCAATATAATCAAGGCTATAGATATCAGGAAAAACCACCTGGACCCTTTTTTAGGGGACGGAGAGTGGAGACAACCAAGAGGGGGAGGTATCCCATGGAACCAGGCCCATCAGAGAGGTCGTGGATGGGGAACAGGGAGGAGCAAATGCCCCAAGCAGGTCAAGTTCCAGCAAGAGAGCCATGGAGAAATACAGACGCGGAGGCAACACTACAGGTGGTAGAGACAAATATAACCAACCCCATCATAAACCTGTCAAGCTATCAGTCCCAGAAGGAATCACAGGGACTTTCCAAAGGATTGTCCTTTGTCCCTACCTCTTTACCTAATTCTTTTAACATAAAAATTGAACTTTGTGAGAAGTTGGCCTGGTATATGCTGTCCACTAGTTAAAGTGGGCACCTTGCACCAGTACAATTCGACTCTTATGGTAGGTAGGTTTAAGACAACCTTTAAAGAAAGCTATCCTAGTGGTAGCTGTGGAGAGTAGCCTTCAGGCTAAGTCTTGGAGGAATGTAAAGCAGCTTGTTTTACCACACAATCTCTTGAATCACCAAATGAAAAGACACCACACAGGTATATATATCAAATATATATGTATTTATTACTAAACAACTCTCTACTAATCTCTTTATGAGATTAGAAGTCAGGAACATATGTACAAATCAATGTTTTCAAAAATAAGTTAGCACAATCAAGTATCACAATCCTAGCTGGACTAGACCTGGGCCTAGAGCATGTAGAATCGAGGGACCCCCAAGAACCACCCCAGGTAGTTGTAGGAGACCCACAGGGGACGGACGCGGTGTTCAGACACCGATGCGAGTCCTGTACGAGTCTATGCGAAAGGACGTGATTGAGATATCAATGTTAAAGGTCCCTTGCGTGTTCGAGGCGAGAGCACCGACACGAACCCAGTACGAGTCGAAGGACGCAGTTACGGGTAGAGTTGCAAGGGAGAAGGACGCGGTGTGTCTAACACAGACGCGAGCCCTGTACGAGTCAATGCGATAGTCGCACTTGGTAAATAGGAGTTTTAGGGCACTTCTAGAGTAGCTACAAGCAAGCCACTTACAGGGTAAGTAGTTCTAGGGCCCACACCCACAGGAGCACCGTAGTGCTGAAGTTACCTCACCCAGGGGAGCCGGGTGCATAGGTGTCCTTTGGTGTCGGGTCGCGGCGTCGTTTTCAATGGGAGCCAGTGAAGACTTGCTGCTTGCGACGACAGGAGAAGTGTCCAGTGGAATCCAAGCCTGGATTCAGAAGGAGGAAGACCTGAAAGCAGAGGGGACAGTGTTCAAAGTCACTTGGCAGTGACCCGGGGCAAGGAAGATGAATGCCCACCGTCGTCGACAGATTCAGGTCGTTCACGGGTGTCTTGACTCTTTGACCACGAGGTCCAGGAGGCGTCGAGGACGGCCAGGAGCTGGATTCAGCGTGTCCCACGAAGTCTGCAGCTGACTGCGGTGTCGGCGACCCGATTGGAGCCAACAAGCCTTGGTAGCAGCAAGTCTCGTGGAGAAGAGGAAAAGTCAATGGTGCAGACCAGCAAGGTCTGGGGGACTTACCCCGCGAGGGTAGGTCAGGGCAGGCCTGGAGCAACCAGGGGAGCCCTTTGGTTTCATAGAAAAGTCTTCAGGGGACCCCCAAGCCGGCTGGCAAGGGATCGCGAAGACGCCTCGGGAGGATTTGCTCAACAGGGGCCCACGGTCACTCGGGACGGAGTAGGCCTCTGATCTCAGAAGGGATCTCTGCTAGAGGCTGGGACCACACGTGGTCCAAAGCACAAGTTCGTAGAACGTCGTGAAGGGGTTGCACTCGAAAATAGTGCATGGTACCCAGGGTCTGCGGTTCCTTGTCACTCGTGGGGTCCACTTGCCTCAGCTTCGCTGGGGACTCACGATGGCCTTGGAGAAGTCAGGAAATCTTCTTCCTGGGCTGCAGGGACTTCGGGCTCCAGCGGGAGCGGCGTAGTTTGCGACCGTCGTTGCAGTTTTTGGTGCCTGCCAAGCAGGGGAGTCACTCCTTGACTCCAAGGGAGATTCTTCAGTCTTCCAGAGGTAGTGGAACGTCGAAGGTCCGGGATTCTTCTTTAGAGCGTCGTCCAGGGGTATCTAGGTTGCAATGCACAGGTTCCCCCTCTTATACTAAAAAGAAGGGAGGGACTAGCTCTATGACCCCACCTATGGGAGGGTCAGGGGAGTGGGTGGCCACACCCACTTCCCTTTGTCCAGTTTCACGCCAGAGCAGGGGCAGGTAGCCCCTGAGCCGGTTTGAACTGGTGTATGCACAGAGGAGCCTTCTGCTCCCCCAGTGCAGGACTTCAAAGCACTCTAGGAGTGCACCCACCCAGCCCCAATACACTAAACCCTGTCTGGGAGGTGGTCACACCCCCTTGGGACAGGATACCTATTGTTGGGCCTCCTCCACTGCGAGTGTTGGTCATCAGCAGGAGGGCAGCCCAGTGTCTGTGACTGGTGGCATCCATTTTGTGATGCCAGGGCTCTTTAGGATTCTAGCGTGTTTCCACAGTAGGTCCATGTCTATCCCTCTAGAAGGGTGGGATCATACTCCCACACCAGTTACTGGTGTGGGGGTATGATTCCAAAGTGTTTGACACCAAACACGACATGTTTTGATGCAGCCATTCCAAAGTTAACATTTACAGCGAGGATATAATGCACTGAAGAGTATATGGTTTGGCTGCATTCACAAACAGCCCCAGAGAATAGACTCTGAGAGCTGCAGAGGGGTCCTGCTCAGGCAGAGGCACCATCTCACATAGGAACTAAGCACCCTGCCCTCAGGATTGATAGGGCCTGCCTTAGGGGTGACTGATAAGTTTCGATGTGTGTGCAGGAGAGATATAGGGGACCTATATCTCAGTGAGGGGTGCTAGCACCTCCTCACCCAGGCTGCAGTAGCAGGCCTGTGGTGTCAGATTTAGTCTGCTTCCCAGGGGTGGCATAATACATGCTTCAGCCCCTGGTAGGCCTGTGAAGTACCTATGCCCTTGGTACCTAAGGTACCATATACTAGGGACTCATAAGGTACCACAGTATCCAATCACTAGTGCACCTAGAGTGCACTCCAAGTCGTTTAGAGAGAACAGAGAGGCTGGGGCCATCATTGGCAGGGTCCCAGCCAGACTATAGCCAGAAACCAGTGTAAACATCAGAAAAAAAAGTGGGGGCAACATAAGAGGCAGATCCTACTCTCCTACAAACTTCATACATTCTTCCGTAAAATCTGGCAACGCTATCACTTCAATAAACTTCCCTCACTCTAATTTTTCTCCCACAGGTCTACGCAGCCCCTCTACGTTTACGCCTTCTACACACTCCATGCCTCACAAAATATTTACATACGAACAGGTAGTACTGAAGGATGTTATGCAAGTGATTTCACAAAAGAAGTACATTAGTTACAACATCTCCAAGGCTGAAAGAGATGCTCTCAAATCACTGAGGGAGAACAGGGACATTGTCATCAATTCTGCCGACAAGGGCGGTGCAATTGTTATACAAAACACCAAGGATCACAAAGCGGAGATAGTCAACTCACTGATGGTGGTAGTTATTCTAAGCTCACATCTGACCCATCCAAGGAGATCAGCAGACTCATAAAGGCTGTGACAGATGTCGGCCTACGTGAGGGTTTCCTTACAGAATCCGAACACGACTTTCTGAATAAGAAACAACCCCACTTACCCACTATCTATACCCTCCCCAAGGTACACAAAGATATGTCCTGCCCACCAGGACGCCCAATAGTATCTGGGTGTGGTTCTATTTTGGAACCTATATGCAAATATGTGGACTTTTTTCTTAAACTGTGTGCAGTATCCACAAAGATTTACGTAAGGGACACTATGGAAGCTATTAGATTGGTTTACGGGCATTCAACCATAGCCAACAACTATTGGTCACCATGGACATTAAATCTTTATGCACTAGCATCCCTCAAAGGTCGGCTTTGGAGGTCATTAGGACTGTACTTACCAACAGACACCAACCAGTCCAAGTTCCCTCTGACTTTATCTTGAACCTATTGGAAATAGCGATGATGAGAAACTTTTTTCTCTTTCAGGGAGAATTCTTTTTACAGACCAAGGGCGCGGCCATGGGGGCGGGCTTCGCCCCAAATCTAGCCATACTGTTTATGGATGACTGAGACTACCTACATTTTCAATGAAAACAACCCTTATCAGAACAATATAGCTAGTTGAAAGCGCTACATAGTTGATGTCCTTGTTATTTGGATAGGTACCGAGACTGACATCCTAGCTTTCCATGGCTGGCTGAATGATAGATCTCAGGACATCCAATTCACAGTTCAACATAGCTCCATCAGTATCGATTTCTTATATATTTCCATCAGGGCTGAGAATAGGCATCTGTATACCACACTATTCAGAAAAGGCAGTGAGCACAACACCCTTTTACGCTACTGCAGTCACCATCCCAGAAATCTGAGGGATAATTTACCATATGGACAATGTTTGAGAATGCGAAGAAACTGCTCACATAAGGAGGATTATCTCAGAGAATCTGAAGATTTACGTAACAGACTAGCAGAAAGAGGTTATCCAAAGAGTCTTCTAAAAAAAAGCCTGAAAAAGAGCTTGGTTCAACCCCTGTGAAACATTATTAGAGCCCAAACCACTTTCTGAAAATGTCAACACAAGAATGATCTGTTTCACAACCTTCTGCACACGTAGTAACAAAATAAGATGCACCATTAAACACCATTGGAATTTGATCTCTGATGAGTTAGACATACAAGATCCTCCCATGCATTCATTCAGGAAGGGCAAGAATATCAGGAAATATGTAGTTTTTTGTTTTCTAGCGACACCATCTCTGCCCACTATACAATCTATGTCGAAGCTACCCAAAATCACTGGTCACCGCAAATGTGGACACTGCAAGGCATGTGACCTCACTGTTGAAACCACCAATTTCTGCCACCAAAACCATACTTTCGAACTTAAGAAACACACCAACTGCAACAGCACAGACGTCATATATGTCATTAAATGCCCTTGTGACCTACTATACATCGGTCAAATTCGACAAAATGTCAAACAACGCATACTACAGCATTGTAGTCGCATTAGATGCGAGGTCCACGGTGCACCAATGGTGGAATATTTCACCACACTTCATCACCCTGTAATCATTCTCCAATGGCTTGTCCTAGAAAAGGTCACCCTTGGTGCCAAGGGTGGCGATTTAATAGAGATACTCAATTTACGTGAATGTAAATAGATACACCTTCTTGACACTGTCAACCGGGGGTTAAATGAAAATGAATAAACTACTAGACAACTGTTCCTTCTTAACACTGGTTGAATTTTGTATGTGCCTCTCCATCTAGACACTGCATCCATTTATGATTATCTCTTTAAGTTCCCTGTATGGCATACCCATGGACGGTTTAATTCATTTCTATCTATGGATATACTGTACAGTTCACAGTATGTAACCATGATTGTCGCTATCAGGTAGCCATTAACCCACCATCTTCCATTCTTATATCGCTGTCTTAGCTAGGATATTGATGTCCTTGTCTGTATGAATTTGTCTTGACTTTGTAGGTAATGTCTTTGTCTATTATTGCCTCCCATGTGCCTCATGTATATACTACTGTTTTTTACCAATGTCACTACTATCTGTTAACCGTCATTTATGTATGTTTTACTAATTGTCATAATTTACCACCATTAATGCTACGAGTTAGCCATTAACTGCAATCTCTTAATTCTATAATTTACTTTGCATTCATGATTTGGTCTTACTTTTTTGTGACGTCATCGCGTATGTTGGACGTCCTTAAGAGTTAATCTATGTGCAATTTGTGATCTTGCTTATGATAGTATTGTCAGTTTTATGGGTATCCCGATTTATTTCTTGTCCTCGGGCCTTATTGTAACCTATTTGCCCTTTGGAATTCAAGACGCTGACTTTCATTACGGTCCCCATACGCGTTGACACCCGCTGACGTGTAGACAGACCGCAGCAAGCATCTGCTCCTTCGATGCACATGCGTGCACGCTTCTCTCGTGTCTATTTCAGACACAATCACCGGCCCGCTCGCCCAGACGCGAGACGCTCCGGGTAATCGCTTATGCTCCTTGACCAGCCTTTCCGACTCTCTATCACTGTAAGTTGCCATCCTTAGTTGAGATTTTTTTATTTTTCAGGAGAAATTATGCCGATAAATCGGACAATCAAAATTGCAGTATCAAGTCCATATACTACTCTGCATGATAATTATAGAGATCACGTGGGTAAGTTATATGCCTGTTTACCCTGAATTTAACCTTATTTGTATTGCTTTGTTTTTGTCCTTATAATTAATTCCTGATGTGCAATTCACTTCCAGCACATCATCGACTTGGACTCTGCCGAGGTCCCCTCTTCCTTTCCAATTGGAGCTACTCAGCCCATACACAAGTTCGACGCATATGTAATTACACAGTAGGTGCAAGGTGAGCCTTTGTGCCACACTCTATTGTACCCCTTATTACTGTCTTCCGGAAGGGTTTTAGTTACTAATTGGTATCCCTGCTCCTTTCAGATTGCTCCCTTTCCGTCCTGAAGAAGATCCCAATAGGAATATGCAAGTGAAATTATATACAGTGTAAACAATGGTTTCCGTCCTGAAGAAGACCCCACTGCAAGGTTCCTTGGTCCTCGTTCATCTCGGGGTTGAAACGTCGACATTTTAACCTTATTGACCTGGACTGAAAACTTCTCCACATATAGATAAACATGGCATTCGGAAAGTGTATCTATTGATTTGTGGCATTTTGTATTCAGTAAAATACCTTCAGCGGATCCTTATTTGAAACCATTGTTTACACTGTATATAATTTTACTTGCATATTCCTATTCTCCTCTCATCTATTCATGAGCACTCCTATTCACACCATCTTTCTACTCACTGTGTAGCATCTGTGTCACAAGAATTAATGTGTATTGAGAATGATTTATTAGCAATCGATATAAACAAACTTTAAGATTTATTTAGTTGAGTGTTCTTTTTGTAATATCGGGTACTAAGTTATACTGAATTCCCATTGGGACCACCTGTTTTTCTGTACCAAGTATTACCCAGGTCCTACTGCTTACTGGGTCGCCCCATTGCTTTGTAATGCTCTTTCACAAGGAGCACATCCACACATAAAGTAGTTCCTTTCAGTGCCATGGAGTAGTATGGTAATGTGTGCCTTTTTTTTAGACCATACACATTTTTGTCCTCACACAATGTTTTTTTTTTTTTAGATTGACAAACACCTGGCAGCTTTCCAAACTATTAGTTTTGCAACAGCCATAACTAAACAAAACAAGAATTGCCAAAAGTTTGGCAGATGACGCCAGACCTATTGGCTTTGCCAATGCTTGTTGGACTGTGGCATGGTTTCAAGTTTTCACCTGCATAACCTTAATCAGGTGCCTGCCGGCAAGCCACATTTTTTCCCTTTTGTTTCTTCTCTGCTGTTTGATGAATCTGCATTAAACCTTCCAGAAAAAAAAGGTTTATCCACCTTCGCTCCTTCCTGAATATTTTTACACCAATCAGTCAAGCAAGGACCAAGGAAAAGGGGGGTATGGGGTCCCAAAAATGCAATTTCCCATGTTAATCCCCGTAGGAAACATTGCTATTTGATACAGAAGAAATGGCTGAACGGAATTATACCAGATTTGGCAAAAAGTTAGACCTTTACTCAGAAATAGTGCTTATTGTGATTGCGTATAAATCTGTTCAGCTTTCCCGAGAAATGGGCATACAAAAAAGGGCTCAGGTTATGCATGAAGGGGTTAAATCTCAAAAAAGGTTGGGTATATGTGGATGAATGGTCCATAGGGAGTCCTGCAGGACACCCATACTACCAATTTCTTTTAACATAGGCCATTCTGATTAGCCAAGATAGCTATTTCTCTCGTCGGGCATTTCAGTACTGCAGTACCAGTGCTGGTAACAAATTATCTGATTGGCTGGCAGCAACACTGCAGACAATGTTGTGACTGTCATTAAATGTCTCAGGGACTCGGTCACCAAGTCGTGAAAACAAATGAAAGGCCACATAGGAGGGAATGGTGGGCACTCACTGACCTTCAGAGCCATGTTGGGGGGGATGACAAAGCGACACACCATTAAGTCAAATTTAAAAAATATATATTATTTTGGGTAATCTGTACTGTGGTACTGCTGTACTCAGAGTGGCACTCCCTTTGGTACAGGTCCCATAAAACCATTAAGCAAAAACATTACCAGGGTTGTTAGAAATGGGATCTCTGGTTGGCTAAGGCTTGCGCCAAAGCCAGGCAGAGACCACCACTCTAGTCAGGGCGAGGGAGTTACACGCCAAAGATAACCCCTGCTCACCCCCTTGGTAGCTTGGCACGAGCAGTCAGGCTTATCCCGGAGGCCATGTGTAAAGCGTTTGCGCACGCACACAGCAACAACATACCAGGCACACCACAAAAAGGAACTCCACACAAGGTTATATCAAAAATAGACTTTGTATTCTCATAACACATTAGAATAGTAATCACATAATATACATTGTGCCACCTGGCACTAGGTAATATCTACAAGGGATTATGTACACCTGACAGGGCCAACTGGACCACTGTCAGAACCATCACAAAGTGAACTTAGTAAAAGTAGGACATCACATAAACGTACAACCAGTAATCACTGGTAACCACTGTACTCAGCATCATCCTGTAACATAAACCATATTGTGCACAGTATCACATTAGGCGCGAATTACATTCTGCGCCAACCTCACCAGCATAAACACATTATGCAATCATCTCATAAGTCTAAACGCATTAGACCCTAATCTCCTAAGCATAACTCACATTAGGGGTAAAAACTCACAGTAGGAAATAACCTCACCAGCATAATCACATTACGCACATGATCTCATCCCCAAACACATTTAGAGGCATGAATCACGGTAGAGAATCACATTTCCTAACATCACATACATCACTGACTCCCCTGGCCAACTGGCCTTCTCTAGGGCTCAAATGCCCTATGTCCAAAGTGTCAGGGCGCTAAGCTGCCACTGCAGCCAAAGCAAAAGTGTGCAATGCGCGGGCACCAATGTGCCTCCTGGGTCCCCTCCTGGGACTCCTCAATGCGCCCTGGCCTAAACGTAGCAGCTGCCCACGAATTGCTGGGCAGCTGGGAACATCACTGGCAAGGCACTCACTGTGCCCTCGGCTGTCCCACTCCAGGACTCTTGAAAACCCATGGGAGATTGGGCACGGGCCCCACTGGCCCTCGGGACCCCCACTGGGGCCCTACAACTACTGTGCCCCTCGTTGGAGTGGCCCGCTCTCCTGCGGGACCACTCAGGCACCGACAATGTGCCTCGACCGGTAGGGGGATACGGGCCCCTCTGGGCCCTCACCACATGTGCCCCCTCGTTGGAGCGGCCCTCTGTCAAGCGTGGCCGCTCGGGAATGAGGCACCGGCATGGTGCCTTGACCTCGCTCTCCCCTGCCAGCTCCACTCACCGGCTCTCTCTCGACGGGGACTCCTCCAGGCTCTCCTCTTCGCCGCCGGGGCTCCCAACTGCTCACGGGAGCCCCGCTCCGATCCGCCACTCGGGCACCTCCGCTGCCTTCACCCGGGTCCCTTCCTGGGACCCGGGACTTGGATGTGGAGCCCGCAAGGCTCCAAAACTTCCTCCGGTGCACGTCCCAGCGCGGGGTGGGCTCCCGCCTGGGAATGCGGTGCTTCTCCTCCGGCCCCACTCCTCTTCTCTGGGTCACAGGAGAGCGGGGTAGGCTCCCGTCCGCTTCCTTACTGCACACCGGTGCCCCCACCAGCTTACGGGAGCCCCGCTCGGGCGGCAACCCCACGCCTCACTTCCGGCTCCTCTGGACGAGGCCCCGCCCATGTCCCAGGCAAGGTTGCCTGACTTCCTGCCCTACGATCGGGGCCGTGGCGGTGATTTCCTTCACTCGGTGAAGTGCGGGGTGGGCACCCGCTCTTCCTAAAATCACCAATGCGGGGTGGGCTCCCGCTCGGCAGGCAACACGGGGGAATCCCTCACGTCGGGATTCCCTCTTAAAGGGCGGCAGCTCAGCGCTGCGCAGCCCACACGTTCTCATTGGGGCAAATAGGAAAACCCAACACAGCGCTCACGAGGCGCTACGAGCACAAGTCTTCCTCAAGGGAGAACAAGTCCCAGCAAAGGTTCTGCCTATATATAAAAAAGAGAATACGTCCATGGAGATCAAGGGGGCAATGCAGGGCCCAGGGAGGCAAACCCTCATGGCAGCCCCCCCCCTGGGCCCCAGCAGCAGCACGCCCCTTCAGGAACAGCACCAAAGTACAGAACTGAACAATTTCATGGGGTCACAGCCCCTCTACTTATACCACAACTCTCTATCTGTAGTGCAGGGCATGGGGGAACCAGATGCAACTGGTTCAGGGGGGATTTGGAGCACTTTGTTTTCCAAGCTCCTCTTCCACTTTGTCAGGTGGGGGCTAGGTGATCAGACACACCACAGGGGCGGAGCCAGCATTCACTAGGGCAGGCACCATCCTATTCAGAGTCAGGGGATTACTCCTCCCACTACTCCCAGCCCAGGTGTCCTATTCAGCCCAGCGCTGACTCACCCTGCCCCTCCTGGAGCCACACACACCTCCCAGCCCCTGTCACTCACAAGCCAGACATGCAATTCACATCAGGCAGGCAGACACACAGCACACAGAAATGCCAACTTCTAAAAGTGGCATTTCTCCACCAGTCATCATAAATCTGCGCACACCATTGCGCAGCATTTATTCTCACGAGTTCATACATACTAAACTCGCCCGGCCGCTCCTCTCATACCAGGAATTACCACGGACACACTTATCCCCAATGCATTCCTATGGGAGGGCAGGCCAACTTCACCAAATGTACACAGAGAGTGCACGCACTTTACACTTGACCACAGTGCTAAAGTGCCCAGAGGCCTAAAACCACCAACACCATGTCAGGACTTAAGGCAAAAAGTTTAGGGGTGAACCTGCAAAAAGGGCCAAGTCCAACACAACCCCCTTCCAGCCAAAACGCAGGGTAGACCAATCACTACCTTGATGGGCTTCCCTGCTTCGGGCGATAGAACACGGACGCGGGCCCTCACTGCAGGGACACCCTCCGGTTCTACGCCACTCTGAACCCATGTGGTTCCCTCTGAAAAAGAACTCTCAGGCCCAACGAGGCTACCCCACTGGTACTCCCTAGTTGTCCACGGCCAGGACCAGGCCCTAGGCCACCCAGACGTCACTGGTCCTTGCCAATCCACAGAGTGGGGGGCAGTAACCCCTGGCATACAATAGCCATTCTCCACTCTCCCTCTCAGTGTAGTTCCAAACTACCACTGATCCTCCAACCTAGGGTCCGCACCGTCAGGCTGACCAGAGGTCACGGGCGAAGCATCTCCTCACCCTACCTCTCTTCTGAGGTTCTGTGCTCTCCCAGGAGAAGCACCCACCAGAACACAACTCTCCCACCAGTTCAGGACCTCTCTTAATCAACTGGTCTACCACCTGGGATCCATTCACCGGCTGCACCTGGGTCAGAGGCGAGGACTCCCTCTGCACCCCCTTCCAGAGCCCGAGACCCTCCCAACTGAAGAGCAGGGTCCCTTCACTTAAGATGGGCCCCACCTGCCTTCAGGGTAGTACTACCCCACTCAGCCAGGGACCCTAAAGATCCCGGCTAGGCCTGCACCACCCCTTCTGGGAAACACAGGCTCCCTTCACTTAAGATGGGCCCCACCTGTGTTCAGGGTGGTACTCCTAGAAGGCAAACCGGTCAGGACACTGATTACAGTCGCCCTGCCGTTCAGGTCAGGAAACACCTGCTCCTGGCTCCCCAACCCAGGGACGGTACCCTTTGGTCAGATGCCCGGCGAACCAGGACTTCATGGGGAGCACGCATGCCTCCCCCTGAGGGTGACACATGACTAATGTGTCGTGTGACAGTCTGCCTGGCGCAGATCTCACGACCTCCTGTCCATCTGACAGTGCGTGAAGATCCCCCAGGACAGAAGTGATGTCACCATGGCCCCTTCTGACCCACTGGTTCTTCCACTGGGGACTCTTTCCCCCTCTCGCCCCCCAATCTCAACTTCTGCACACTCCCTGAGGGTGACACATAACTAATGTGTTGTGTGACAGTCTGCCTGGCGCAGATCTCACGACCTCCTGTCCATCTGATAGTGCGTGAAGATCCCCCAGGACAGAAGTGGTGTCACCATGGCCCATTCTGACCCACTGGCTCTCCCACTGGGGAACACATCCCCCTCTCACCCCTCACTCTGGACCTCTGCACCCTCCCAACTGGAGAGGTACCGCCAGACACCAGGACCGCTGGAGCTCTAGTTACAGACACTCCACGTCCTCTAGACACTGGGAGATCCCCCACAAATGGCCTATTAGTACAGCCTAGGATCCCAACCTGGTGTTCCCCTCGGGAACCATCCAGGTCCTGAGACGGTGTTTCGGGCACCTTGAGACACACAGCCCCACACTCACTCCTTCTCCTCTGAGACAGGACGTGAGTCCCTACACCCCTCCCACTACACCGGAACCTAGCTGGGCTACTCTGAACCTCTTCCACACCTCTGGGTTGGAAGACACCTCAGCCACTCCTTGTAAGATCACTCTCAGCTCACCTACCACGGAGAGATCCCCCACCAAGAACAGTCCAACAGGACAGACTAGGCTCCTTACCTGGTGTTCCCTCTAAGAACCATCCAGTACTGGAGGTTGAGGGACGGATCACGCCCCAGTCTCACACCTTCCTCTAAGGACATGATGTGAGGCCTTGCAACCTTCTCACTATAAGGGCACCTAGTTGGGTTCCTCTGAACCATCTCCACCACGCGGGTTGGGAGACACCTGCACCATTCCTCTAGGGTCACTCCCCCATGCAAGCTCCTTATTTCAGAGAACTCGCACCCAATCGTCCAGTGCAACACACCACTCATCCGCATACGCCCCCCCGACTGGTGAGACAGTATCTTACTGCGCCTGAATCTCAACCTATCCCCCTCTTACTGGGAACCAGGTACCATACTCTGGGAACTGGGAATGGGACTTCCTGCACTGGACTTCATCTTGCTGCCACCACTGGATCCCACCCTTACTGGTGAACCCAGACAACTCAAACTACACTCAGGGGATAACCTACCCTCCCGAGCTAGCTGTTTCTCCTCCACACTCCCTCTCTTCCCTCCTATCCACCCACACTTCTGGGGACAGGAAAAGGGATGGGGCACTGGACCCAGCAAGGGACTCCCTATCTATGGGAACCTCCCCACTTACTGGCGTCCCCGCCCTGTCATTTTCTCTCTTCTGCCACTAAACATAAAAGCGCAGAAAACACCATTTAAAAATGACACTTTTGAGGAGAAAACAAAATTAGAAACAATAATCCCCAACATGTGACTATCTAAAATGCAGAGCTTGTAGTGTAACCAGTTGTCACTGTGGTATTGCGCAAACGCAAGTCCTATCCTCACCGCTGACGACCAATGTTAGAAATGGGATCTCTGGTTGGCTAAGGCTTGCGCCAAATTCCAGGCAGAGACCACCACTCTAGTCAGGGCGAGGGAGTTACACGCCAAAGATAACCCCTGCTCACCCCCTTGGTAGCTTGGCACGAGCAGTCAGGCTTATCCTGGAGGCCATGTGTAAAGCGTTTGCGCACGCACACAGCAACAACATACCAGGCACACCACAAAAAGGAACTCCACACAAGGTTATATCAAAAATAGCCTTTGCATTCTCATAACACATTAGAATAGTAATCACATAATATACATTGTGCCACCTGGCACTAGGTAATATCTACAAGGGATTATGTACAACTGACAGGGCCAACTGGACCACTGTCAGAACCATCACAAAGTGAACTTAGTAAAAGTAGGACATCACATGAACGTACAACCAGTAATCACTGGTAACCACTGTACTCAGCATCATCCTGTAACATAAACCATATTGTGCACAGTATCACATTAGGCGTGAATTACATTCTGCGCCAACCTCACCAGCATAAACACATTATGCAATCATCTCATAAGTCTAAACGCACTAGACCCTAACCTCCTAAGCATAACTCACATTAGGGGTAAAAACTCACAGTAGGAAATAACCTCACCAGCATAATCGCATTACGCACATAATCTCATCCCCAAACGCATTTAGAGGCATGAATCACGGTAGAGAATCACATTTCCTAACATCACATACATCACTGACCCCCCTGGCCAACTGGCCTTCTCTAGGGCTCAAATGCCCTATGTCCAAAGTGTCAGGGCGCTAAGCTGCCACTGCAGCCAAAGCAAAAGTGCGCAATGCGCAGGCACCAATGTGCCTCCTGGGTCCCCTCCTGGGACTCCTCAATGCGCCCTGGCCTAAACGTAGCAGCTGCCCACGAATTGCTGGGCAGCTGGGAACATCACTGGCAAGGCACTCACTGTGCCCTCGGCTGTCCCACTCCAGGACTCTTGAAAACCCATGGGAGATTGGGCACGGGCCCCACTGGCCCTCGGGACCCCCACTGGGGCCCTACAACTACTGTGCCCCTCGTTGGAGTGGCCCGCTCTCCTGCGGGACCACTCAGGCACCGACAATGTGCCTCGACCGGTAGGGGGACACGGGCCCCTCTGGGCCCTCACCACTATGTGCCCCCTCGTTGGAGCGGCCCTCTGTCAAGCGGGGCCACTCGGGAATGAGGCACCGGCATGGTGCCTTGACCTCGCTCTCCCCTGCCAGCTCCACTCACCGCTCTCTCTCAATGGGGACTCCTCCAGGCTCTCCTCTTCGCCGCCGGGGCTCCCAACTGCTCACGGGAGCCCCGCTCCGATCCGCCACTCGGGCACCTCCGCTGCCTTCACCAGGGCCCCTTCCTGGGACCCGGGACTTGGATGTGGAACCCGCAAGGCTCCAAAACTTCCTCCGGTGCACGTCCCAACGCGGGGTGGGCTCCCGCCTGGGTCTGGGAATGCGGCGCTTCTTCTCCGGCCCCACTCCTCTTCTCTGGGTCACAGGAGCGCGGGGTAGGCTCCCGTCCGCTTCCTTACTGCACACCAGCTCACGGGAGCCCCGCTCGGGCGGCAACCCCACGCCTCACTTCCGGCTCCTCTGGACGAGGCCCCGCCCATGTCCCAGGCAAGGTTGCCTGACTTCCTGCCCTGCGATCGGGGCCGCGGCGGTGATTTCCTTCACTCGGTGAAGGGCGGGGTGGGCACCCGCTCTTCCTAAAATCCCCAATGCGGTGTGGGCTCCCGCTCGGCAGGCAACACGGGGGAATCCCTCACGTCGGGATTCCCTCTTAAAGGGCGGCAGCTCAGCGCTGCGCAGCCCAAACGTTCTCCTTCTCCTTGGGGCAAATAAGAAAACCCAGCACAGCGCTCACGAGGCGCTACGAGCACAAGTCTTCCTCAAGGGAGAACAAGTCCCAGCAAAGGTTCTGCCTATATATAAAAAAGAGAATAAGTCCATGCAGATCAAGGGGGCAATGCAGGGCCCAGGGAGGCAAACCCTCATGGCAGCCCCCCCTGGGCCCCAGCAGCAGCACGCCCCTTCAGGAACAGCACCAAAGTACAGAACTGAACAATTTCATGGGGTCACAGCCCCTCTACTTATACCACAACTCTCTTTGTCTGTAGTGCAGGGCATGGGGGAACCAGATGCAACTGGTTCAGGGGGGATTTGGAGCACTTTGTTTTCCAAGCTCCTCTTCCCCTTTGTCAGGTGGGGGCTAGGTGATCAGACACACCACAGGGGGCGGAGCCAGCATTCACTAGGGCAGGCACCATCCTATTCAGAGTCAGGGGATTACTCCTCCCACTACTCCCAGCCCAGGTGTCCTATTCAGCCCAGCGCTGACTCACCCTGCCCCTCCTGGAGCCACACACACCTCCCAGCCCCTGTCACTCACAAGCCAGACATGCAATTCACATCAGGCAGGCAGACACACAGAAATGCCAACTTCTAAAAGTGGCATTTCTCCACCAGTCATCATAAATCTGCGCACACCATTGCGCAGCATTTATTCTCACGAGTTCATACATACTAAACTCGCCCCGGCCGCTCCTCTCATACCAGGAATTACCACGGACACACTTATCCCCAATGCATTCCTATGGGACGGCAGGCCAACTTCACCAAATGTACACAGAGAGTGCACGCACTTTACACTGGACCACAGTGCTAAAGTGCCCAGAGGCCTAAAACCACCAACACCATGTCAGAACTTAAGGCAAAAAGTTTAGGGGTGAACCTGCCAAAAAGGGCCAAATCCAACAAGGGTCTAGTCATAGACTCGGAGCCTGTGGCCAAAAGCTATTATGCGTTGGTTGCATACAGTGGGTTGAGTGCAGGGCCAATCCCCCTGCTTGTTGGACCTAGCCGGCTCTGCAGGGTCACCCCCAAACCTTTTGCCTTTTACCAGCCACCTTTAGCTGAATTCGTTTTGGGTGGCCTTAGGACTCTGTGCACTTTACCACTGCTAAACAATGCTAAAGTGCTTGTGCTGTCTCCTTAAAACATGGTAAAATTGGCTTATATGTACCCAATTGGCATATTTAATTTACTTATAAGCATGGCCACTGGAATTATGCGAATGTACGGCCATGACGTTTTACACATGGTTATAGATTTGCCACATTTACCACATAATCCACCATCTTCCACATAAACTGCAGATTTTCCCCCAAAATAAATTTTGTTTCTAGCTCAAATGTTTAAAAGTTATTAAAAGCACAGCGACATGTGTTGCTGCGCAGTGGAAAGCCCTTTGCAAAGGTTGACTGGTCACCTTTCTGTTGCTTATTGTTATATTTGAGTGTTAAACTGATACTAATGAGGTGCAATCAATGCCTAGACAGTATTAATAAGTTTTAAAATAATGTAGTAATACTGTCACAAAATGTGGTGCATTACACAGCATAATTTGGCTTTTCTTGCTGCATAATTTACTCTACCCTGCCTCATAATTAATAACAATTTAAAATCCTAACTTATGGTGAAGTTGGATTTTAAATTGCAATTCTGAACATGCAGCTCTTAGAATTTTGGCATTTTCTTGCCATAGCCATCTAGTGCCATTTAGTGCCTGCAGCCTGTCTCTTGTCACATGACTGGGTGTAGCTGACAGTTGAGCTTTGTGTATTCCTCCAAGACAGCCACACACAAGAGGGAGCTTAGGTGTCCCTGGATGGGCCATCACTTGCAGGACGGGAGGTAGGAGCTGGGCACAGCCCCACTTACACCTGAATAGACTGTATCCTGCCTCCACACAAAGGGCTGTATAACCATTGTAGTTAGTCTAGAGCCAGGCAACGGAAAGCCGGATGCATTGGGAGTTCAAAGAGAAACCTCTACAAGCTTCTCCCCATCTTCAAAAGCTCAACTAGGTGTAAATACTGAACCTCAGACACTGCCACTTTTGGACTTGTGGATACTCTGACTGGAAGAAGAACTGTTGTGCTGCGGAAAGACTGCCACTCTGCTGGACTTCTGCTTTGCTGTGCCGACCTGCTGCCCGAATGCCTGGGTGAAACCTGCTTCTCTTGAACCCCGAGTGACTCCAAGGGCTAGTTGGCTGGCTTCCTGATCTGAAGCCTCAGAGAAATAACAAGCTTCCAACAACCCTGCAACTGCACCTGGACGCTGCCATCTGTGAGTCCACCCTGCCAAGTGGTGCCACCCCAGTCCTGGACCTTTGGAAGTGGGCTTCATCATTCTCTGTGGACCCAGCCGAACCAAAGCATCTCCTTTGCTACACAGCGCAATCCCAAGCAGAACTGATGTTTCTCCACTGCTGCGTGGATTGGACCAGTCAAAAGACCCGCATCACCCAAGCAGTGCCTTCGGAACCACCAATGCATCCTCGGTGCAGGCCTACGCATCACTTGTTGACGGCAGCCTCGATGACGATGCCAGAATCCCCACTGCAACCTCGCAGCTCCTCGATACAGACTCATCGCCCCGACTACGCGCCACATCCTCGACGCCAGGCTTAGCATTGTCAACAGGATCCTCATTGATGCAGGCCTTCGCACCGCAGCCTCACCGCATCATGAAACTGATGTAATGCACCTTTGACGTGGATCCATGCAACGTTGCGCAGACCATGATTGAAGGTACTTTTGTTCAGCAGGCCTAACTATGTTCCTAAAGCCCACCCACGCTCCATCACGGTCTGCCTGAAATTGTGACTTTGTCTCAATCTGGCATGACTAGATATCCATAGTTTCTGCTTTATGCCTTTTGGCACTATTTTCCCTAAAAACTTTAAATTCAATATCTCCTGTCCTACAAATAGGATGTTTTTTGTTCTGGTCTTGTTTTATTTCTTAAATTAAGCTATATTTTTCTGACCTTGTGTGGGATCTTTTTGTGTAGTATTTTCACTGTTTTACTGTTTGAAGTGTTGCACAGCTGCTTTACACATTGCTTCTAAGTTAAGCCTGACTGCTCTGTGGCAAGCTATCGGGGGGTTGAACACAGGTTCATTTGGGGTTGCTTGTGCCTTACCCTGACAAGGATTGTGGTTGTTGCTTGACCACGCCTCACATCCTAGTCAACCACTAACCCAAGTTCTTACACTGCTGCACAGTGCTGGGTGTCCGTGGCATATGGGCTACTGCTATGGGTTTGGTGCGGGCCTGTTTGCAAGTCAGACCCTGTGGCCTACTTCACTGTGCACAGCCAAAGGCCATATCCAGCGGGGGTTGATTGCACCACAGCAAGTTAGGGACTGCGGCCAACCCCCTCTGCACACGGCCTTTGGCTGCTCCCTATGCATTGGGGTCAGTTTGCCTGAAGAATTTGAGCGTATGCTCAACTTTGAATATGATTTTTTTTTTTAATCACAGAAAAAAAGGTTCAAGTGACGTTATAGTTAGGTGTTGAAATAAGATAAGAACTAACGTTTAAAAGTCAAAAACTCCACGAAATTCCCCAATGATATTTTAATGAACTATGATTTGCACCCGTCATGTACTGCTTATGACCTCATATACTACATGACTGATGACACCTCAAATGACATCATCCTTGTTTCTATAATTCCATTCGCCCTTTCATCATAGGAAAAAAGAAAGTTGTTAGTAAAAGGCATATAATCATATACACCATAAAATTACTTTGTCTACACATGTGGGTGCATAGAATGGAAATAGCCTAAGCCCTAGAGGCAAATGTGATTGTGCATGTTGTAAATTACATTGTACACCATTTACAAACCAGTAAAGTTTGGGGCACAAGTAGTATTCCATGTTAAACAAGATAAATTCTGGGTGCGTCTGATGTGAGTGGCAGAGGCATGTTTCAAAGGAGGTTGTGGCTTAAATACAAGACCTCTAGCAAAAAATCTGTAAGAAATGTCAAAGCTTTGGTTGACAGTGGATTGCCCACCAGTGTATGTCTGGGCACGTGCCTCTGTTTAAATTGTTGTAATACAGTGCTGTAGACAAATTTTATGTAACAAGGACATTTGGTTTAATTTCAGAACTTCTCTGAAGGTTTGAGGCACTATAACTTGCACCTTACGATGCACTGCTTATACTCTTTCATATTACATCATTTATACTATGTGACATCATATCATTTATAAAAACACTTTAGACATCTCAAATGACATAATTTGTGAGAACACTGTGCATGGTGGAGTGGCGAGTTATAGTTCATGTACTATGACTACCGAGTTGACAACACTGTATATGGAGGTGCAGGAGTTAGTCATTTGAACGTGGTGCGTAAATTATAAAATTAAGGTGCAACTATAACTTTTGAATTTCTAATGTTCGTTTAGTTTAAGTTTGGTTTGTATAGAAAGAATAAATAAAGTTTTCCTAACTATATCTAAGTTCTAACCTTTGGTTATTTCATTGAATTTTACTGGTTTTTATTTTTTAATTAAAAAATGTTTAAAATTATAGCGTAATTTCATTGAGTGGAGTGTTGTTAATTGGAGTGCTATAGAGTACAGTAGGGGACAGTGTAATATAGTGTAGTATTGTACACTGGAGTTTCGTAGAGTGGAATAGAGAGGAGTTGTATAGAGCAGAGTGGCATAGAGTGGATTACCGTAAAGTGGAATAGAGTAGAGTGGAGTGGTAGAAAGCAGAGCAGAGTACAGTGGAATAGCGTAGAGCGGAGTGGCGTAAAGCTGAATGGCCTAGTGTGGAGTGTCATAGAGTGGAATTGCATAGAGTAGAGTGGTGTACAGTGGAGGGTGTAGAGTGAAGTATTGTAGAACGAAGTGGCATAGAGTGGAGCTGCGTAGAGTCAAGTGGCATACAGTAGAGTAGCATAAGTTGGAGTGATGTAGAGTGGAATGTTGTAGAGTTGAGTGGCATACAGTGGAATACCATAAAGTGGAGCAGCATAGAGTTGAGTGGGGTAGGCTGTAATAGTGTAGAGTGGAGTTGGGTAGAGTGGAGTGTCATAGAATGGAGTGGCGTAGACTGGAGTTGCATAGAGTCAAGAGGTATACAGTACAGTGGAGTGGCATAGAGAGGAGTGACGTAGAGCAGAATGGTGTACAATGGCATAGAGTGGCTTGGCATACAGTGGAGTGGTGTAGAGTCAAGTGGCGTACAGTGGGGTGGCATAGAGTGGAGTGACATGGAGTGGCATGGCATAGAGGGAAGTGGCATAGAGTGGAGATGCGTAGAGTCGAGTGGCATACAGTAGAGTGACATAAAGTGGAGTGGCAGGAGTGAAATAAGGTACAGTGGAGTGGTGCATGGTCGAGTGGCATAGACTGGAATAGCACAGAGTAGAGAGAAATGGCGTATATTTGAGTGGTGTACAGTAGAGTGGCATAAAGTGGAGTGGCATAGAGAGCAATGGCATAGAGTAGAGTGTTGTAGAGTCGAGTGGCATTGAGTGGAGCTGAGTGGTGCAGAGTGAATTGGCGTGTAGAGGAATGGCATAGAGTAGAGTGGCATAGAGCGGAATGGCGTAGAGTGGAGTGGCATAGAATGGAATACCGTACAGTGGAGTGGCGCAGACTGGAATAGAGTGTAGTGGCATAGAGTTGAGTGGCATAAAGTCGAGTAGCGTAGAGTGGAGTGGTATACAGTGAAGTGGAATAGCAAAGACTGGAGTGGCATAGACTGGAATTGCATAGAGTAATTGGCATAGAGTGGAGTGGCATAAAGTTGAGTGGTGTGCAGTGGCATACAGTTGAGTGGAGTAGAGTGGAATAGCATAGAGTGGAGTGGTATAGCATGGAGTAGTGTAGAGTGGTGGGCGCTGAGTGAAGTGGTGTAGAGTGGAGTGGAATACAGTAGAGTAGAGTGGCGAACAGTACAGTGGCGTGGAGTGGCACCGAGTGGAGCAGAAAGTTTTAAGGCTTGGGCAAAGTGGGCAATTGGCCAGGGCCCCACCTTTTAAACGGGCACCTTGGGAAAGTAATCTTTTTCTTTATCTAGCTCACCTCTCTGTCTATTTCCTTATCGCTACGTCTCTCCTCTCTGCCTAGCTTTTCCTCTGAGTCTTTTACCAGTGGCATCTTAAGAACATTTCTGAAAGTTTGTTTGGCATCATGTGCTCTTCAATTAACAGAACATGGGCTGCAACATTACGAACAGAAACCCCAAAATATGTATTGCCCAGGGACCCAAAAATCCTTAAGACGACACTTGAGTGGAGTGGCGTAGAGTGCAGTAGTATAGAGTGGTATAGCATAGACTTGAGTGGCGTACAGTGGAGTGGCATAGTCAAATAGCATAGTGTGGAAAAGGGCAAAGTGAAGTGGCATACAGACAAGGGGAATAGTGTAAAATGGAGTGGTATAGAGCAGAATAGGGCAGAGTGGAGGAGCGTAGTGTCAAGTGGTTTAGAGTTGACTGGCGTACAGTGGAGTGGGGTACAGTGGAGTGGCGCACAATGCAGTGCCATGGAGTGGCGTAGAGAGGAATAGCGTAGAGTGGAGTGGTATAGAGTGGAATAGAGAGGAGTGGTGTAGAGTGGGATAGCGTGTAGTGATGTAGAGTGGCGTACAGTGAAGAATGGAGTCATGTAGAGTGAAATTGCACAGAGTGAAGGGGCGTAGAGTGGAGTGGCGCAGAGTGGAATCGCATACAGTGGAATGGTGTACAGCAGAGTGGCATAGAGTGTAATATCGTACAGCGGAGTGGCATAGAGTGGCGTAGAATGGAATAGCCGAGAGTGTAGTGGGATACAGTAGCGTAGCATACCGTGGAATAGCATAGACTGGAATGCCATACAGTGGCGTAGTGTACAGTAGAGTGGCATACAGTTGAGTGGCGTACAGTATAGTAGCATAGTCAATTGTTATAGAGTGGAATAGCATAAAGCGCAGTGATGTACAGTGGAGTGACGTACAGTGGAATAGCGTAGAGAGGAGTGGCATAGCGTAGAGTGTCAGGCATACAGTGGACTGGTGTATAGTGGAGTAGCATACAGTGGAGTGGTGCCACATGGATTAGCGTTGAATGTAGTTGCGTAGAGTCGAATGGAATAGTGTACAGTGTTGTGGCATAGACTGGATTGCCGTCGGGTGTACTATCGTAGAGTGGAGTGGCGTACAGTGGAATAGCGTAGAGTGGAGTGGCGCAGCGTCGAATAGTACAGAAAGGAATGGCGTAGAATGGAGTGGCATAAAGTGGAGTGGCATGTAGTGTACTAGATTGTAGTTTAGCGACACGTAGTGGGAAAGTGAGTGAACGGATGTAGACGCAATTCGGAAGGAATATAGATTATGGGGTTGAAAGGGTAATTTCTGGTATAAGCTGTAAATTGGTTAAGTACTGTTAAAGTTAAAGGTTATGAAACACTTAGTTATATACTGTGCCACAGTATATACTTTGGCCGTATACATCAGTACATGCCTCTAGACAAAGTAGTATATTATTGGCTAATGGCTGCCTTTACAAGTAAAGGGCAGCCATGTAGTTTTTTACAACTCTTTGGCTGTGTTCTCAGTTAGGGCTTTAGATATAGGTGAGTAGTAGGTTTTATTGTTGTTCTTTACCTATTTACACTTTATTAAAGTGGTACTAGGTAATGAAATTTATTTTGATTGTTTTATATTTTTTTTTTAAGTTTATGGAGTATTGCACTAGAACCTACAAGTACTGTGGTAATTACAAGAAAAATTAAATAAAAATATGTAAACAAATAAAAATTCACTATTTGTGTAATATAGTTTAGTATAGTGTATGTTGGATTTTTTAACAAATTAAATAAATAAATTAAAAAATCTAAGTAGGCCAGTACTTTGTATGTAGTACCGCAGTATTGCTATTTTTTTTAAAAACATCAATATGTAAAAATGCAATACGCTATATTTGTGAAACATAGTGTAGCACTCTATTTTTCAATTTATTACATTTTTTTTTTACTTATTTTAAGTACCGCTGTACCTCCTAGGTGGTACTGCAGAACTCTGTAACTTTTGTTTGAAAATATATAAAAACTTATAAATAATTTTTCCTACCTATTACCACTTAAATAAAGTGGTAATAGGTAAGGAAAAAGTATAAAACCTACTACTTACCTTTAATTAAGGCCTTAACCCAGAACACAGTCAAAGTGTGTGAAAAACAATGTGGCTGCCTTTTACTTTTGTAAAGTCAGCCATTACCCAATCATATACTGCCTTGTCATCGGCATGTACAGCAAAACACTGCAGTATTTCTCGAAATGTCATGGTATTTCATGGCCTGAGATATCCCTAAGTCTAAATACCATATAACTTTAAAAATACTTACTCTACTTACCTGTAGTACCACAAAGGATCATCTGCACACCATAATCTATAATTCTGCCAAATTTCATGAAACTCCGACTGGATTTTTGCCTGCTAAGGCCAAGTACAAAGTTTATGGAAAAATGCATTGGTGAAAAAACGCGTTTTGGGACCGCCCATTTTTTTCTTTGCACCCCCTTGACCAATCACTGTGAAACTTTGTATCACCTGCCAAAGTAGAAAAATCAATAGGTCTGCAATGTTTCATGGAGATTTGTCAAACAAGTTAAACTTATTAATGGTAAAAAATCCCAGGAATTCCTCTCTCTTGGAATCCTAAATATAACTTCACAGTGGCTACTGCCACGCTGTTTGCTCATATATATAGCAGGTCCTTCACCCGCTGCTACGGGAATATATATATGAATGGGGCAGCTTCCTGCGGCTTCTCTGGCCACGTCCACCTCGCGGGGGTCAGTGCGAAGCAGCAGGCGCAGTACCTGCTATGTATATGAGCAAACAGCGCTACGCCTAAATCAATGAAGCTCGCCCTCTAGGATGTAAAGTTCTAAGATGTATTAGTCCACTATGCGTTTCGATTGAAAGGTCTTGTTCACAACCTAATGTCAACACAAAGTGTGCTCAATTGCCTTTAAAGGGACAAATTCATAGACATAAAAAACATACATACAAACAGCCTGTTGCTACGGCAGTTAACAAATTTCACTGTTCCAAAAGTCAGTGCCACAAAAATATGTATACATACATTACTGCTGAAAACACTCAATAAAACAAAGGAATTTATCACAAATGGGCATAATATGATTTGCGTGAACACAAGAGCAGCCCACACAGTGAATGGGATTTCATAATCGGCGACAAATAATCTATTATCGCAGATTATACATGACAAGGCAAACATGACAAACAAAGGTAACCCATTGGCTTATTATATATATCCTTAACAGAACATAATTTTCGTAACAGCAGGACTAGCATTTTACTGTATTCCTTGTAGTGAATGAGGAAGTACTCAACATATATTGACACCGTAACCACCTATTGTAACACAGCAAGCTGCACACTGATTTGGGCCAAGTGGCCAGATAAAACTTATAGAAGGGTTTCCCATGACTTTAAGAAAATCAACACACTTAAAAACAAGTGCCAAGACACAAAGAAAAAATAAATAAGGTGAGAGGCCTAAGTGTTAGTGATGAACACAGTTGTTAAATGAAATAACACATGCATCCTAGATCTGTCAACAAAGTCTGAAAAGGGCATTGCTATATGTTGCACACATAAAATGCGCTAAGGACATGACAAACTTGCACAAATACAACTGTGAAAAGGCAAAACACAGAAAATACCTATACTGCACTGAATACAGAGGAATCCACTTAATTTAGAGGAGAGCGGAAAGTACTGGTCCATGGTCTCATGCAAATGTATTTTTTGTTTTGCTAATAACTTAGGCGACATTACAATCAATCAAATAGCATTGGTATGGAACAGCACTGACACCCTTTGGGGTATCTGGGTGCTGAGGGTGCAATGACTCAGTTCAAGAGCCAAATCTTGAAATTCTGTCTGAAATCCTCCAGGGAGGGTGCTGTTCGGAGATGGAGGGGCAGGTCGTTTCAGGTCTTGGCATGTAGGAGAAGGTGTGGCCAATTTGCCGAACCGTCACGAAATTTTCAAAACTAGTTTGCCGCTCACGTCAGCTGCTGTCTAGAAAGTTTCGGGGTGATTCGTCAAGCAGGGGGCAAGAAAAAAAAGGGGGTCCCAAAACGCATTTTCCCCATGCAATTTCCCATAGGGATTTTAGACATGACTACAGCCCGAACCGCTGAACAGAATTACACCAAATTTGGCAGAAAGCTAGATCTTGGTCCAGAAAGAGTGCTTTTTGCAGTTTGGTGTAAATCTGTACAGTAGTTTTGGAGTTATTAAAGAAAAAATGTATGTAGATCTAGAGATCCAAATCTGATCCACACACCAACAGCAATGCCATGATTGGCTGGCCGCAACCTGAGAGAAAATTGTAGTCATCATTTTGTGAATTGGGACAAGATTCCTGGGGGGGGGAATAAAGTAGAAATAGGATATAACGGGTCAGGATAGAGGTATTCTGACCCTATGTGACTGATTGAGGGATCAGTGACTGAACCCCATGGTGAAGTTACTGTGGAAAAATGTTTTTTTGCATACGTGAGGATCTACCACAGCGCCCAGCGCAGCCCCGTGTGAATCCGGAGTGGATCCATGGATTTATTCCCAATAAAAATAAAATACACCCACTCACACACACACCAACACAACCACTCACACACCCATACACCCACTCACACACCCATACAGTCACTGATACAACCACTCCGAGACCCAGAGAACCACTCACACACCCAGTCACAGACCCTCACAGGCACTCATATACTCACTCATACAGTCATGTATGTACCCATACAGCTACTTACACACCCACTCACAGACCCACACAGCCACTTACACACCCACTCACATAACCATACAGCAAAACCACTGATACACACACCCATACAGGCACTCACACACCACTCAGAGGCCCACATAGCCACTTACACACCCACTCATATGCCTACCCATCACTCACTTACACACCCACTTATACACCCACACAACCACTCACACACCCACACAGCCACTCACACACCCACTCAGAGACCCAGAAAACCACTCACACACCCATACAGACACACACACACACTTAGTCACACATCCATACAGCCACTCACACACCCTCACACATCCATACAGTCACTAGTACATCCACTCAGAGAACCACTCACACACCCAATCACAGACCCACACAGGTACTCACACACCCAGTCAGAGACCCAGAAAACCACTCACACTCATTTGCACACCCATACAGCCCCTTGCCTACCCAGTCACTGATACATCTACTCAGCGACCCAGAGAACTACTCTCACATACCTACACAGGCACTCACACACCCAGTCAGAGACCCAGAAACCATTCCCACACCCATTTACAGACTCATACAGCCACTCACACACCCACTTACAGACCCAGAAAACCACTCACACACCCATACAGACACACACACACTTAGTCACACATCCATACATCCACTCACACACCCTCACACACATCCATAGTCACTAATACATCCATACAGAGACCCAGAGAACTACTCTCACACTCACAGATCCAGACAGGCACTCAAACACCCAGTCAGAGACCCAGAAACCACTCACACACCCATTTACACACTCATACAGCTACTCACACACCTACTTACAGACCCAGAGAACCACTCATACATCCACTCACATGCCCACACAGGGACTCCTGCACCCACTCAAACTCACACACCCACGTACAGACTCATACAGCTAGTGCTGCATCCACTTCAAAACCCACACAGCCAGTTACACACCCACTCACAGAACCACTTACATACCCTCACAACCACTGACATACCTACTCACACACCCATACAGCCACTTACACACCAACTCACAAATCCAGAAAGCCACTCACACAGGCACTAGACAGCTACTCTCACATCCACACAGTTACTCTAACACCCAGTTACACACCCACACAACCACTACCACACCCACACACAGGCAATGATAGCTATGTAAATTGTAATAGGATATGTTTGTATTAAATGTGTTGTTGGTTTGTATTGGTTGGGAACGGATCCTCGGATCCGTCATGGATCTGCTTGCAACATAACCAACAGACCCTTTGTTTGGCTGAGGATCTGCAGCAGATTTGCAGATCCAAGTGAGAAATTAGAAAAAGGATTTGAAAACAAAAAGAACCAGTGTTTGGGAAAAGGGTTGTCTCTGAAAAGAGCCTTTGTGTTTATGGTGTATAGATGATAATTACACATAGAACAGGATGGGGTCTTTTAAGTTGTTTATGAATACCCTGTTGCCTGTAACCATGAAATGGGCTTCATCTTTTCGATATATTCCGTCTATGCTGAAGCGTAAGTTGTTAGGGTATTCATAGCCCGTGTTGTGGTCACGGATGAATGCAGAAACAGCTTTATTGACGTGTTTCCTAGTTTTTTCCATCTGCGGACAAAATTGGGTTGGCTACTGCCATTTCTGTCTTTGGCAAATGTTGGAGAACATCAAGGTAGTATGTGGAAAAAGTGATATTAATTTAGCAAAGGCATCTTCATTAGGATTTCCATCCTACCCCAGTAATTGTGCATAGGTTATTGCCACCACAGTGTACAATCATGAGGTCCAGATATTGGCAATCCACAATGCTTTCAACCGAAGACAGCAATTGATGCCACTTTCACTCTCTCTGGCCAACCCAAGTAATGTCTACGTAGGTAAACCTAGGTCCCTGTCAATGCCACTCTTTCTAGCGCACTCTCTGGCCCAAAACACAAAACTGTGGCCCAGAATCCAGACTGACCATTTTGGAGACTAGCAGGAGTAGCACACAGGAAAAGGCTGCAACAGAATGAGGCAGTTTTGAAGATGAAAGGCAGTTACAATGGAGGACACCAAGTAAAATATTAAAGAACACATTTTATTGGCTGGTGGAGAGGTGCAAGGAACTAAAATTAGGTAGTGAATTTAAGAAAAAAAGTAACTAACTATGTGAGTGGCTTAGGAAAAATAAAAATAGTTATGTTGTTTGGGATATGCTTGGAATTGCAAACAGTCAACCACACCTGCTACAGTTAATGTGAAGCTAGTATTCTGTTGAGAGAAAGTCTTGTGAACTTTTAGCCTACTGGTAGGCAGAAACTATTTGAAACATGATTACTATGGAAATGGAGATAAAAGAGTGTGGTGGGAAGGGAACAAAAGAGAATACAGTGCGAATTAGAAAAGCAGACTGGTGCACAAAAATTGCTCAGTAGGGAGTGTAGGTTTTGTAATTGACAATATTTTACAAAATTAAATATAAATGAAAAGTATTAACAGAAGATAGGTGAATGCTTTTAAGGACTGTCATGTGGAACCCCAGATCTACCGCGGACCACACAGTGGGGCCACGCTGAGCCCCACAGTGGATCCGCAAAAAAACTACTAAATTTGACTTCTTTACAGGAAACATGGTAAGGGTTAAAATTTGTGACCATTTGTTAGTGGTATTACAAAACTAAAAGATGAAAGGAAGTCTGTGATTTGCTAAGTACAGGAGTATGAGTGAAAGCACAGTGGGAAGGGTAGCCATTATTGGTACTTTTGTACTGAGAGTGGAAGAGGATGGCCATATTTCTGATTGGAAATTTGCAGTGGAAAACAGATTTTAAAATAAAGTTGGACAACAGCAAAGAGATTTTAGAGGTATGTTAATTAGGTTATTCTATAAAAAAATATATTTAAAAACCTATGAGTGTGTATAAGCTGAAAGAAAATGTGTATTTTCTAGACACTACAGTGAAAGGCAAAATAGAAGGGAGGTTAGATGAGACCATGAACTAACAAGCATTTGCAATGCAAATTGGTCTCGCATTTGCTAGAGTTTGAGCTATTGGCATTGTAAATTATAATGTCTTTTACTGAGTTTGTGGCATGCTGGCTTTGTTCGGATTTTGTGGGAGGCACGTGTAGTGGCCTTGCGGTTCTGGAAGACACCCTCTGACAACTTGGAAAGAACTTGAATAGGAAGCAGAAGAAATAAATAATCTGTGAAAGAAATACTGCATTATATGCGGGTGGCCAGGTGTGTTCTTAGGTAGAGAGAGGTTGAAATGAAAGACAAGGAGGGGTTGCATAATGGGCCTGGGTATATTAGCGGAGGAGGTCTGGAATGTGGGAGCAGGTGAGTGGATTGTAAGAATTAGTGGTGAGGGTGGACCAGTGGGTCAGGAGGTTATTTGAAAGGGGAGGGGCAAGATGTGCGGTCAGTGGATATAGGTGAGAAGGAACTAGTTGATAGTACAAGGAAGGTTTATTAGTTATGGAATGTGGTTGGATTAAGGTGCGTCCGTTGGATGGCCGTCATTGGCAACATAAAACCCAGTAGCTTAGCCAGTGTGGCCTGGGCCATACTGCACAGAGGAAATGGGCCCCCTGGCTGCTGCTTGAACAATACAATTCAGCAAGAATCAGGGTTCAGTGGGCCCCTTCAGGCCTCTGGGCCCCGGCGCACTGCCCCTGCTGCAGCAATGATAAAACCGACTAAACATCACAGGGTGTGTAGCTGCACATGTGAAAACCACCCCACAAACGCAATCGATAACGCAGCTGTATTCAATCAAGCTGAAAGGTTTATCCTAGCTAGCTTCCTTTTGGGGCCACGGGTCCATATGCACCTGTACATACTTATTACACTTTGGATCCTTTCTAGAGGTGTGCTCCAGCTCAAAGGTAGGCGACTGCTCTGGCTGTGTGTGCCGTGCTTTATAAAACACTGTGGCATAACATAAACAAACAGTAGAGGGAAGGAAGCTGTGGGAATCCACCTTCACCGTCTCCTGCCCGCTCAGTCGCGTTCTAGACTTTCTGCCTCACTCCACTTCCATGGGAAGACACCATCATAAATAAGCAAGGGAAAACAGAGCTAGCGCTCATTTTATGGAACCTGCTGCAAAATACAAGTGCAGCTTGGAAGGAAGCAGACACTTCTCAGTCTAGGGACCAACTCCATGGAGCGTCGCACTGAACCCGGACCTCACCTTCAAGAAAAATTTCAAAACTCACCTTTCCTGAGCATGTTGTTCAGGCACTACTTCCAACCGCGAAGCGCCCAGAGTCGATCCAGCTCAGGCCTGCGCTATATACATAACCCAGTTACTATGCAGTATTAGGAAGGTGGTCTGATGCGCCCATTTTAAAACAGAGTTGATGAATGGCTGGAAAGCAGAGAGATACAGGCTCTCTCTGATTAAATAAGTTCAACAAAGTCAACTGCTTACAAAAAGTGAAACGTGAAAAGTTACAGCAGCAGTAAAAATAGAGCAGTTTAAAGAACATATATTTCCGAACAGACATATTTTCATGTGCATGTAGTGGCGTGCAGTCGACCTTAGGAGACAAGATTGTTTGGATGGGAGACATGTTTACATTTTTGTGCTTTTTGTCAGAGTTCCACCTTCTAAGTTTGGTTACTTAAGATGTTCGTAGCCTTTCCATTGCCGCTTGCTACATCCTCAGCCCTTCAAGTGCTGCACTCACACACCATACAGATTTTCATTCTAAAATAAACCTCAGTTGTTAGATGCACCGAGAACATGCTATGCTAAATATGGCTCGATTCTCGCTGTGGTTGGTTAGAATGTTCTTCTGCGGCCCTTGAGGACTCCGGGCTTTTGGTCGGGCACCGTAGTAGAGCAGCATTACTTACATTTTTGTTTAAAAAACAAAAAAAACATTATGCAGCCAACTACGTCATTTTGTAGGAGCATGCCAATACGCATGCTGACGCCTAAAAAATGCAGCAAGTACTTTATTTACTTAACAATATAAAATAGATTGTTAAATGCAGCACGAAAAGTTGTCTTTTTACTTTTAGCACAAAGGAGCTTAAAAAAACGAGCAGCGACCTCGGAGCGAGAGGTGGTGGTGGGGGCAGGTTCCAGTGTTGTGACGGGGTCAGGCAAGAAGTGTTCTAGGGGGCAGGAGGGGAGTGGGTGGATCCATTGCACGCTTAAAAATGAAAGCACTCTAATCCATTTTGACAACAAATGCAGCTGTCCCGGTACTTCCGGACATTAAGTGACGAGCGCGAACGGTGCACAGAGTATACAAACATGGTTAAATTTGGAACTGCGATCAGCGACCTCGGAGCCAGAGGTGGTGGTGGTGGGGGCGGGCTCCAGTGTTGTGACGGGGTCAGGCAAGCAGTGTTCTAGGGGGCGGGAGGGGGGTGGGTGGGTCCATCGCACGCTTAAAAATGAAAGCACTCTAATCCATTTTGACAACAATGCAGCTGTCCCGGTACTTCCGGACATTAAGTCACGAGCACGAACGGTGCACAGAGTATACAAACATGCTTAAATTTGGAACTGCGATCAGCGACCTCGGAGCAAGAGGTGGTGGTGGGGGCGGGCTCCAGTGTTGTGACGGGGTGAGGCAAGCAGTGTTCTAGGGGGCGGGAGGGGGGGTGGGTGGGTCCATCGCACGCTGTCTGAAGAGACAGGTGGGATGGCCAAAAAAAGCAATCACTAAGTGAAATCGCCTCGGCTGAAACAAGCAGCCAAAGGCGGGACAATTAAGTGGAATGGACCAATAGAAAGCCAGCATTTCTTGAATGCCAAGAGAAAGAACCAATGGCAATGGGTGGGTGTGCCAAACCCCACAGAAGAGATAATAACAGGTCGATCGGAGCTCGACCTAAAAATTTAGTGAGCAGCAAAGGAGGAAGAGGAATTGCTATACTGAAAATATTGTTATTTTATTAATTCAGTATGAATGAATGTGTTTGGAATTAGATGTGGGTGGTTGCCTACAGTATGTAATTTAATAGTATGTAATTTGCACCCACTCACACAGTCAAGCAGGCACTTGCACACCCAGTTACACTCACACAAAAGCACCTATGTACCCACCACTCATATAGCTAGACAGTGACTGACACACTCAGTCACACACCCATGAAACCATTCATACACCCATTTACTCACCTATACATCCACTTACATAGTCATTTACACACCCATACAGGCACTGTCACACCCACTCACACACCTATACAGCCATTCATGTACCCATCACTGTCAGTTACTGTTAGACTTGGCATCTTTTGGCGTGTTTCCCCTGACTTTTTGCTTTCTGACCTCCCGGTTTTGACTCTGTTTTTGCTGGTGTAATGATTCTGCGCACTTTCCTCACTGCGGTCCAGTGGGAAAGTGCAAGTGCTCCTGTATAAAATGCGTTATGGATTGGTGTTTCCATGATTGGCCTATTTGGTTTATGTGTCAGTCCCTTGTAAAGTGCACTGCGAGTGCCAGGGCCTATAGACCAAATGCTGTTGGTGGGCTGCAGCACTGGATTGTGCCACCCACGCAAACAGCCCGTAAAGTGTAACTCGGGCCTGCCAACGCAGAGCCTGTGCGCAGCCTGGGGCTGCCATGTCGACTTGGCAAGTGCCCACACTTGCAAGTCCCTAAACCTTCCCTTTGCTACATATTAGTCACCCCTAAGGTAGGCCCAAGGTACCCCTGTGGGCAGGGTGCGTTGTACGCGAAAGGTAGGACATGCCCGGGTGTGTGCGGCATGTCCTGATAGTGAATTACAGCCTAGTTCGTTTTTCACTATTGCAAGGCTACCTGTTCCCCCTAGGCCAGACGGGCAGTTTTGATTATTACAGCTTATAATCCTAACTGACCCCGGGAACATGGTAGAAATTCGAGTTTAGTATGCCTGGACTCAGAATGATAAAATGCATCTTTTAGTGAAGTTGGTTTTAACATTCTGTGTTTGAAAATACCACTTTTAGAAAGTGGGTATTTTCTTGTCTAACCATCCAAGCCTGCCTCTGCGAGGTTGTGTATTCCTTGTCTGGAGTGTGAGTGACAGGGGCTGGGGGATGCCATGAGACAGGGTGAGTCAGCGCAGGGCTGAATAGCAAGATCTACATGTAGATGGGTGGGAGGGGTCGCACCTGGGCCCTGAATGGGACAGTGCCTTCCCTCCACAATGCTGGCTCCACCTCCTGTGGTGCGTCTGATGTCCCTGGCCTACTCACTGAAAGAAGGGACGGAGACTTGTCAACAAAGTGCTCCAGAACTGGTTTGGACTAGGCAAAGGCCTCTCTGCCTTCAGAGAACAAAGGAATTTGGGATATAAATATTGGGGCCCTGACCCAATGAATTTAGATCTCGCTGGAATCAAGAAACCTGCCAAGACGAAGAGCTGGAAGAGCTGCCAGGAGGAGTACTGCCCCTTTGCTGTGTTGTTGCTTTGTTGGGTTGGCCTGCAGTTGCTGCTTCTGTCTTGGGCAGTGAAAGGACTGGACTGAACTTTCTACAAACTTGTGCTGAGTATCTCCAAGGGCCTGGAACCGAGCTGGCCTCCTGTTAAGAAGTCTCAGGGACTGCAAAGACTTCACAAGCCTCTGGGTACCGCTTCTGGAACGCTGTTTCAGTTGCCACAGAGGAAGGGAACTGCAACCGACTCCGTCAACCGAATCCATCCCTGGCCGGTGACCTGTTTACACCGCAGACCGCATCGCCCCGCTTCGCATCGCAACCCTGGTCTCACCGTGGGCGACGTCCGACGCCGCCAACATCGAGCCGCTGCTTGCACCGTGACCTGTGGGCACCGCAGTTCGCATCGCATCGCTTCACTGAACCAACCGGACCCGACCGACGCGGTCGCTGCAACTGGCTCAAGAGTCGTGACCGCACCGCAGTTGGGGCACCGCTCGCACGTCTGCGACGCACCGCTCCGACTCGCACCGCTGTCCGACGCCAGCTCCCGCACTCCGGCTTGGTCGCCTGCATCGCAACCTGTCAGCACCGCATCAAGCATCGTCTCGCCCTGCATCGCACGCCTTGGACTCACCGACTCCGTCTGCACGACGCTCATCGAGCCGCTGCCTGCACCGCATCGAGGGACCCCGCACCTTGCATCGCTCCGTCTTGCACCGCAACCGCAACGAACGCCGACCGGCTCGTACACTCCGTACCAGCCACAACGAGAAAGGTACTGTAACCGAGTCTGTTCACGACTCTGCTGGCCCGTATCGACGCGGTCGGCTGGAACTGTTAGACTCTGTGGTTTTCAGCATCACGGTAGGCTCGGACGGAGCTACCGACTCGTACGAACTTTGCTTTTGTGCTATTCCTGCAAAGAAGAAGTTAACGTATCAAGTATTCATTCGTAAAGTACAGGATTGTGGATTTTTGTCGTAATTGGTCTTGTCTTGAGTATATCAAATATTGGTTATTTTTCTAAACTGGTGTGGTGTCCGTTTGTAGTGCTTACACTGTATTACTGTTGGTTATGTGCAAATGCTTTACACACTGCCTCTGAATTAAGCCTGACTGCTCGTGCCAAGCTACAACGAGGGTGAGCAGGGGTTACTTCACGAGTGTAACAACCCTTACCCTGACTAGGAAGAAGGGTCCCTACTTGGACAAAGGTGCAAGCCCTTGCCAACTAGAGATCCCATTTCTAACATTGGTTGTCAGCGGTGAGGATAGGACTTGTGTTTGCACTTGACTTACAGTGATTGGTGTGCACTACTACCATATCGCAGACCATTACGTACCACATACTGGTTCTTTTTCTTTTGGCCTATTTTTGATCTTGCCAGTTTTCAACTCACGACTTTTGTCATGCCTGAATCAATTGCATCATCCGTTGCATCTCTGGAAGTTATCTTTGAGGAGGACAGGTTGGAATCCTACGCCGTAAAGGAGTTACGAGCGATTTGTAAAAACCTGAAAGTCCAAATTAAAGGCCTCACAAGGAAGGAGGAGCTACAGAAGGCGCTGAGGGCCTGGGTAGCAGCCAGACATGCCAATGGGCAGCCTGGTGATCTCAGTGAGGAGGTGGAGGAGCCTATTTCCAGGGTGGATGTGCTTTTGGGTAGGGGGAACCCGCCAGGTCAGGCAGCAGCAGTCTGTCCCCAGAGGAGCTGGAGGACAGGCGGGAGGCAAGGCAGTTTGAGCTGCAGAAGCTCAGGCTGGAGAGTGAGCGGGAGGAGAAGATATTGGCCATAGAGGAGAGGAAGATGCTCTTAGAGCATGAGAGAGAACTGAAGGAGCTAGAACTTAGGAGTAAGTCAGGCTCAGATGGTGGCAGCAATTCGTCCAGAAAGGCAGACAGGATTGTGCACATTCCCAAGAACGTAGGCAAGGAGTTCAAGAAGGGGGATGACATACAAAGGTGGTTTCAGGGTTATGAGGCAGCCATACACATGAATGGGGTCCCTGAGGAGAATTGGGGAGCAGGATTGTGGCCACTTTTCCCTGAAGAAGCAAGGGATGCTCTGATAGCTTTGGGTAAGGGGTATCACCTCACCTATGCTGACATGAAGGATGCCCTTCTCACGAAGTATGGTCTTACTCCTGAAAAGTACAGGGATCAGTTCAGGTCCAGTAAGAAGTCTGATGTCAACACTTGGTTGGAATGTGTGGATGTGTTCTGCAGGTCTCTGGATGGTTGGGTGAAGGGCAGTAGTGTAACAGATTTTCAGGGGCTCTACAACTTGATTGCATGGGAGCACTTGTCTAGTCTATGTTTTGCAGATCTGCGCCAGCACCTAGTTGATAGTAAGCTAACTGACCCCAGGAAGCTTGCTATGGAAGCGGACCGCTGGGTGAGTACCAGGGTCCACAAGAAAGCGTTTGGGGGAGACTCAGCCAAAGGTGGGCAGGGTCCCCAGCAGAAAGGTGGGGGGACAAGGGTAAAGCACAGGAGTTCTCTAAAGGGCCCCAAACTAGTACCCAGGGTAAAGGTTCCCAGCCCCCGGTGATAAGAAGAAAGGGGTCTCTACAGGGAAGCCTGTTGAGACCGGCCCCCGCAAGTGTTATGCATGTGACCAGGTAGGTCACTTTAAGGGGGACCCCAAGTGCCCGAAGGGGACACAGCCACCCACTGGTGGACAGTCCAAAGTGTTGGCTAGTGTAGCGCTTGGGGAGGAGGGGTGCCCACAGGAGGGTGGGGATCCCGCAGAAATGACCCTTGTCTCACTAGGGGACAGTGAGATGGTCCCAGGAAACCAGGTGCCCCCTAACACAAAGAAATATAGCACCTGGGTGACCATTAATGGGAACAGGGTAGAGGCTCTCAGAGATACTGGAGCCAGTGTGACCTCAGTCCGGTGTCACCTGGTGTCTGAGAAGCAAGTAGTCCCAGGAGCATTCAACCAAGTAGTTGCTGTCGACAACTCTGAGCGCCAGTGTATGGTGGCGCAGGTTCCCTTTGAATGGGGGGGTCTCAGGTCCCTTGAGGGTGGTTGTGAGCCCTACCATGCCTGTAGATTGTCTGCTAGGAAACGACCTGGAGCAGTCCTCATGGAAGGAGGTTGAGCTCAGGTCTCACTTGGAGATGCTTGGGTTGCCAGAGTGGGCATGCGTGTCTACTCGGTCAATGGCGGCCAGAAAGGGTGATCAAGAGGACTTGGAGCCTGAAACAGTGGCCCAAGTCCCTGCCAAGAGAAAGGGCAGGGGGCGTGGGAAACCGGCCCCCAAAGTTCCCACGGACCGGGAGGAGGCGGACCTCGAGGGGACGCCCGGTGCCTACAGGGGAGCAGGTAGCCGAACTGGGAGACATCTCTGAGCTGACCCATTGGCAGCAAGAAGGGGGTCCCACCAGGGAGGAGTTCTGCAGGGAGCAGATCGAGTGCCCTACTCTGGAGGGTCTGCGGCGGCAGGCTGCAGACCAGGCAGCTGGTAATCAGTCCGGGTCACATCTGATCTACTGGGAGAGCGGTCTCCTATACAGTGAGCCTAAGGTTGCTGAGCCTGGGTCAGCCCGTGTGCTGGTGGTACCCCAGCGCTTCAGGACCTTCCTACTGGGTCTGGCTCATGACGTGCCTTTGGCAGGACATTTGGGGCAGGACAAGACCTTTGACAGGCTTGTCACCCACTTCTTTTGGCCCCAAATGCGAAGGCAGTCAGATGCACACTGTAGGTCTTGCCAAACTTGCCAGGCAAGTGGTAAGAGTGGGAGGAAGGTCAAAGCTCCTCTCCAACCTTTTCCTGTAGTTGGAACACCCTTTGAAAGGGTAGGGATGGATATAGTGGGGCCACTGGATCCCAAGACAGCCATGGGCAACAGGTACATCCTGGTCTTGGTGGACCATGCCACCCGGTACCCGGAGGCAATCCCTCTCAGGACAACAACGGCGCCAGTGGTGGGCCGGGCGTTAATGGGGATCTTTTCCCGTGTGGGATTCCCCAGAGAGGTGGTTTCTGATAGGGGGACCAATTTCATATCGAAGTATATGACATCCCTGTGGAAGGAGTGTGGTGTAACCTACAAGTTCACCACTCCTTACCACCCCCAAGGAAACGGTCTGGTGGAGAGATTCAACCAGACCTTGAAAGGCATGATCAAGGGTCTAACAGAACCCATGAGGCGTAAGTGGGACGTCCTCTTGCCATGCCTACTCTTTGCATACAGGGAGGTGCCTCAGAAGTCTCTTGGGTACAGCCCCTTTGAGCTCCTGTATGGCCACCCTGTCAGAGGACCTCTGAGTTTGGTAAAGGAAGGCTGGGAGGCGGCTCCCAGGAAAACTCCCCAGGATGTATTCAGCTACATGCTGGCCTTTAGAAACCAAACGGCCCGCTTCAGGAAACTCGCTCAGGCGAACCTAGAAGCAAGCCAGGAAGAAATGAAGAGATGGTATGACCAGAACGCCACTCTGGTCGAATTTCAGCCTGGGCAAAAAGTGTGGGTCATGGCCCCAGTGGCACCTTGTGCCTTGCAGGACAAGTGGACTGGGCCATATGAGGTAAAGGAGCGCAAAAGTGACGTCACCTACCTGGTGGATTTGCAGGCTCCAAGGAACCCTTTGAGGGTCCTTCACGTGAACCGCCTCAAGCCCCACTTCGAGAGGTCCGAAGTGAGTATGCTCTTGGCGACAGATGATGGGGTGGAAGAGGAGAGCGAGCCTCTCCCTGACCTCCTGTCTAACCAAGGAGCATGATGGGTCAGTAGAGGGTGTGATCCTCTCCCCTACTCTGACTCAGGAGCAGCAGGGGGACTGTCGCCAGTTGTTGGGACAGTTCGCCCCACTGTTCTCTCTGACCCCCGGTGTTACTCACTGGTGTACCCATGACGTGGACACCGGTGACAGCCATCCTGTGAAGCACAAAATTTACAGGTTGACTGACCGGGTCAGAGCCAGCATCAAGGAGGAGGTCTCTAAGATGTTGGCGTTAGGGGTGATTGAGCCCTCCCACAGTCCTTGGGCCAGCCCAGTGGTCTTGGTCCCAAAGGCTGCGGTGCCCGGTGCCACTCCAGAACTCCGGTTTTGTGTGGACTACCGTGGGCTCAATGCCATCACCAGGAATGACGCGCACCCCATCCCCAGAGCTGAGGAGCTCATTGATCGGTTGGGAGCTGCCCGGTTCCTCAGCACGTTTGATTTGACGTCTGGGTACTGGCAGATTGCCTTAACCGATGGGGCCAAGGAGAGATCAGCATTCTCAACCCCAGAAGGTCATTACCAATTCCGGGTGATGCCCTTTGGGTTGAAGAATGCCCCTGCCACCTTTCAGAGGTTGGTCAATCAGGTGTTGGCTGGGCTGGAGGATTTCAGTGCCGCCTACCTGGATGACATTGCTGTGTTCAGTTCCAGCTGGGAAGAACATTTACAGCACCTTGAGAAAGTGTTGAGGGCTCTGCAAGGTGCAGGCCTCACGATCAAGGCCAGTAAGTGCCAGATCGGGCAGGGTTCTGTGGTGTACTTGGGGCACCAGGTAGGAAGCGGCCAGGTGGCGCCCCTACAACCCAAGATTGACACCATTCTGGCTTGGGAGCCCCCAAGACCCAGACAGAGGT
Source organism: Calotriton arnoldi (assembly GCA_963921515.1). NCBI lineage: Eukaryota > Metazoa > Chordata > Amphibia > Caudata > Salamandridae > Calotriton > Calotriton arnoldi. Next base: position 54,076 of record CAWUFW010021774.1, on the reverse strand, counting down.
GAGAGCCTTCTTAGGTCTCACCGGTTACTATAGGAGATTTGTTAAGGGCTATGGCACCATCGTTGCCCCCTTAACAGAGCTGACCTCTAAGAGGCAGCCCAGGAAAGTGATCTGGACTGAGTCCTGCCAGAAAGCTTTTGATGCCCTGAAGGCAGCCATGTGCACGGCGCCCGTGCTCAAGGCACCTGACTTCTCCAAAGAATTTGTCGTGCAGACTGACGCTTCAGAGCATGGTGTGGGAGCGGTGCTCTCACAACTGAACGAAGAGGGCCTGGATCAGCCTGTAGTCTTCCTTAGCAGGAGACTACTTCCCAGGGAACAGAGGTGGAGTGCCATAGAAAGGGAAGCTTTTGCTGTGGTCTGGGCACTGAAGAAGTTGAGACCATACCTGTTTGGGACTCACTTCCGGGTTCAGACAGACCACAGGCCCCTCAGATGGTTGATGCAAATGAGGGGTGAGAATCCAAAACTGCTGAGGTGGTCCATCTCCCTACAGGGGATGGACTTTACGGTGGAACACCGTCCTGGTACAGAACACGCCAACGCAGATGGTCTGTCCAGGTTCTTCCGCCTTAGTGAAGAGAACTCCAATGGGGTTGGGTAGTTCTCCCTACTTTCAGCTGGAGGGGACATGTGTTAGACTTGGCATCTTTTGGCGTGTTTCCCCTGACTTTTTGCTTTCTGACCTCCCGGTTTTGACTCTGTTTTTGCTGGTGTAATGATTCTGCGCACTTTCCTCACTGCGGTCCAGTGGGAAAATGCAAGTGCTCCTGTATAAAATGCGTTATGGATTGGTGTTTCCATGATTGGCCTATTTGGTTTATGTGTCAGTCCCTTGTAAAGTGCACTGCGAGTGCCAGGGCCTATAGACCAAATGCTGTTGGTGGGCTGCAGCACTGGATTGTGCCACCCACGCAAACAGCCCGTAAAGTGTAACTCGGGCCTGCCAACGCAGAGCCTGTGCGCAGCCTGGGGCTGCCATGTCGACTTGGCAAATGCCCACACTTGCAAGTCCCTAAACCTTCCCTTTGCTACATATTAGTCACCCCTAAGGTAGGCCCAAGGTACCCCTGTGGGCAGGGTGCGTTGTACGCGAAAGGTAGGACATGCCCGGGTGTGTGCGGCATGTCCTGATAGTGAATTACAGCCTAGTTCGTTTTTCACTATTGCAAGGCTACCTGTTCCCCTAGGCCAGACAGGCAGTTTTGATTATTACAGCTTATAATCCTAACTGACCCCGGGAACATGGTAGAAATTCGAGTTTAGTATGCCTGGACTCAGAATGATAAAATGCATCTTTTAGTGAAGTTGGTTTTAACATTCTGTGTTTGAAAATACCACTTTTAGAAAGTGGGTATTTTCTTGTCTAACCATCCAAGCCTGCCTCTGCGAGGTTGTGTATTCCTTGTCTGGAGTGTGAGTGACAGGGGCTGGGGGATGCCAGGAGACAGGGTGAGTCAGCGCAGGGCTGAATAGCAAGATCTACATGTAGATGGGTGGGAGGGGTCGCACCTGGGCCGTGAATGGGACAGTGCCTTCCCTCCACAATGCTGGCTCCACCTCCTGTGGTGCGTCTGATGTCCCTGGCCTACTCACTGAAAGAAGGGACGGAGACTTGTCAACAAAGTGCTCCAGAACTGGTTTGGACTAGGCAAAGGCCTCTCTGCCTTCAGAGAACAAAGGAATTTGGGATATAAATATTGGGGCCCTGACCCCATGAATTTAGATCTCGCTGGAATCAAGGAACCTGCCAAGACGAAGAGCTGGAAGAGCTGCCAGGAGGAGTACTGCCCCTTTGCTGTGTTGTTGCTTTGTTGGGTTGGCCTGCAGTTGCTGCTTCTGTCTTGGGCAGTGAAAGGACTGGACTGAACTTTCTACAAACTTGTGCTGAGTATCTCCAAGGGCCTGGAACCGAGCTGGCCTCCTGTTAAGAAGTCTCAGGGACTGCAAAGACTTCACAAGCCTCTGGGTACCGCTTCTGGAACGCTGTTTCAGTTGCCACAGAGGAAGGGAACTGCAACCGGCTCCGTCAACCGAATCCATCCCTGGCCGGTGACCTGTTTGCACCGCAGACCGCATCGCCCCGCTTCGCATCGCAACCCTGGTCTCACCGTGGGCGACGTCCGACGCCGCCAACATCGAGCCGCTGCTTGCACCGTGACCTGTGGGCACCGCAGTTCGCATCGCATCGCTTCACTGAACCAACCGGACCCGACCGACGCGGTCGCTGCAACTGGCTCAAGAGTCATGACCGCACCGCAGTTGGGGCACCGCTCGCACGTCTGCGACGCACCGCTCCGACTCGCACCGCTGTCCGACGCCAGCTCCCGCACTCCGGCTTGGTCGCCTGCATCGCAACCTGTCAGCACCGCATCAAGCATCGCCTCGCCCTGCATCGCACGCCTTGGACTCACCGACTCCGTCTGCACGACGCTCATCGAGCCGCTGCCTGCACCGCATCGAGGGACCCCGCACCTTGCATCGCTCCGTCTTGCACCGCAACCGCGACGAACGCCGACCGGCTCGTACACTCCGTACCAGCCACAACGAGAAAGGTACTGTAACCGAGTCTGTTCACGACTCTGCTGGCCCGTATCGACGCGGTCGGCTGGAACTGTTAGACTCTGTGGTTTTCAGCATCACGGTAGGCTCGGACGGAGCTACCGACTCGTACGAACTTTGCTTTTGTGCTATTCCTGCAAAGAAGTTTTTTAACGTATCAAGTATTCATTCGTAAAGTACAGTATTGTGGATTTTTGTCGTAATTGGTCTTGTCTTGAGTATATAAAATATTGGTTATTTTTCTAAACTGGTGTGGTGTCCGTTTGTAGTGCTTACACTGTATTACTGTTGGTTATGTGCAAATGCTTTACACACTGCCTCTGAATTAAGCCTGACTGCTCGTGCCAAGCTACCACGAGGGTGAGCAGGGGTTACTTCACGAGTGTAACAACCCTTACCCTGACTAGGAAGAAGGGTCCCTACTTGGACAAAGGTGCAAGCCCTTGCCAACTAGAGATCCCATTTCTAACAGTTACACATGCACGTACACACCCATACACTCAGTTATACAGCCAGTCACCCACATTTACAGCCGCTCACACACATATTTACAAAAACATACAGCCACTCACACACCCAGTCAGGCAGTGATAGAGCCACTCACACACCCACACAGCACAAATGTATCCACCATTAACAGAACCACTTTCACACACAGTTATACACCCAGACACCACTAACACAGCCAATTACTAATCCATACAGCCACTCACATACCCATTTAGACACCCATACAGTCACTAACACATGCAGTCACACACCCACACAGCAACATACACATCCAGTGACACACCCACAGACACACTGATACTCTGACTCACATATCCACTCAACCACTCACACACCCAGCCACCTACCTGTACAGCCACTCATATACCCATTTATACACCCATACTCAGACACTTACACATTGACATAAACACTTATGTAGCTACTCACTTGCGTATAGTATGTAATCTAATAGTATGTAATGTAAAGTTAAATGTATTGTTAGGAATTGGCTCTCTAGTTGGCAGAGGTTTGCACCCTGTCCAACTAAGGACCACAATCCTAGTCGGGGTAAGTCAGATACACAACCTAAATTAACCTGTGCTCACCCTCTGGTAGCTTCCCACAGAGCAGTCAGGCTTAACTTAAGAGGCAATGTACAAAGTATTTGTGCAACACTTAAATTACAGTAACATAGTGAAAACACCACAAAAAGACTCCACAACAGTTCAGGAACATAGAGAATATTTATCTGAGTAAAACAAGACCAAAACGACAAAAACTTCAATAGGTAGAAGTCAAGATATGATTTTTTAAAGATTAAATGTGAAAACAGTGCTTAGAAGTCACAAGCGGACAAAAGGTTACTTGAGGTCGCAAGGGAGCGGTGCAAATCCAAAGTTCAGGCCAATCTTGATGCAGGGCAGGCCGGCTACAGAACGCATGTAGCGTCCGCCGAAAAAGTATCTTGTATGGAGCACGATGTGTTGATCTTTTCCACGCAGTCGGGTCCCTGCCTCGCCGTCGGACTCCGTCGAGATACATTCAATGCGTCATCGTCAAGCTGCGCAGAGCATCGTTGCCGGGTTGTGCAGATGATGTCGAAGGATCAGTGCTGCGTCATCGTTGAGCCTTGCAGTCGGGACCCACGTCGAATCGGCGCTGCGTCGGGGGGCAATGCGTAGTTTTTTCCCCGCAACCGTGTTGACGTGCCGGTTTTGGAGCAAAACAGCTGCAGAACCTACTTCTGAGGCCAAGGACTGGAGCGGGGCACCTCAGGCAAGGGTAGGACTCACAGATAGCAGAGTACAGCAGCACCAGCAGAGTTGTAAGAAGTCTTTTGAATCCCTGAGACTACAGAAAACAGGAGACCAGCAAGCCCTTGGAGAAATTTGGGTTCAGTGATGTAGCGAGCAGGTCCATTCCATCTCACGCTCAGGCAAGAAGCAGCAGGCCAACACAGCAGATCAGGTAGCAAAGTAGCAGTCTCTCCTACAGCAGAGCAATCAGCAGGCAGCAGGCCAACATAGCAGGGCAGGTAGCAAAGTGGCAGTCCCTCCTACAGCACATCAATGCAGCTAGCAAAGTGGCAGTCCGTCCCACAGCACGGCAGCTCTTCTTCCAGACAGAATGTCCTTGGTTCCAGTAAAGTTCTGATTTGGTGGCGTCAGGAGCCTAGTACTTATACCCAAATGTGCCTTTGAAGTGGAGGAGACATCAATGAGGCCTTTGAAGATCACAAGGTCCCTCCATTTCTTGCTCTGGCTCCAGACACTCTACGGGTGGGGGGTGCAGCTCATTGTGTGGTGACAGGCACAGCCCTATTCAGGTGCAAGTGTCATGTCCTCCCTTCCAATCTACCTCAGGAAGTCCCATCAGCCTGGTGATGGGCCATGAGGATACAAATGTCACACCTCAGCTCCCTTTGTGTGACTGTCTAGAGGGGATGCACAAAGCCTATCTGTCACCCTAACCCAGACGTGTATTCAGAGATGGGCAGAGGCACAGAATGGTTAAAATAAGAAAATGCCAATTTTCTAAATGTAGATTGTAAAGACCAGCTATAGTGCACTCAAAGTAAAACTCTCGTCCTAGTAATCTCAGTACTCTAAGTTCATCAAAATTGGTGTGCTCACTCTGAGGTGGTTCTACCCTGCCACCTGTTCAAAAAGAAAAAATTAACTAGAGCCAAACAGTCCTAGACAGAGTGTGCACTACCGACAACTCAAAATGAGTATATCATCAATGTATACTGCAAACATAATACAATTTTAGAAACAATTATGCTTGGTACTCAATATAAACAGAATTTCTTTTTTTTTCTTTCAATGTGACTACAAGTAAACTTAAACCAATGACTTCATCCGTCGTTTTTCTTTGCGTTTCTTTTTATTATTCTGAAGCAAAGTCCATGAATTATGTGTCACTTCAATGACAATACACAAATTCCTGTCAATCTCATAATAAATTGTTCCCAATGCATTTCGGGTGTATCAGACACCCTTCGTCAGGAAATCTATAACGAAACATACACACAATGAATATAATGACATTTGTATCATAATTAAAAATAACTGTACTGGCCTATTCCATCCGGGAGAGGAAAAATAACATTACGAATACAAAGAGCAGATATAACGTCCACCAACCATGTGGTATCACTAGAACCTGGAATGAAAATAATAAAGGAAAAGGAAAAGAAAAAGAGAAAGACAAAGTGCCACGCCACCATTCAGTGAGCTGATAAACTAAACATACCGACGACGTGCTCTGTCCCAAACCTTGCTAAGTGTCACTAATCATGCTGCTGCGATTGATACATATGATATACACACCATGACTATTAAACATAGCCTCTGTACCTCTGTTTATCTCGAACAGTGTGACAAAGTCTGCAGACTCTTCTTTAAATCAAGCCAAAGTTGTATCAAAAGGACGCTCAAAGTTGTAAGTTCTAAAATTCAAAAGAATGTGCTAAGATGTAATTGACAGTCAAAACAAACTATGTAACCCCCCAAACAGTACGTATCTCACCTATCACAACAAACCTAAATACCCAGTGCCAAGGAATATCGTGCACCTGATGTCAAAGGTTACAGGAGAAATCTCCCAAGTGCGGCCATTGGAAAATACATTGTAAGACAAACTTCCACCCACTGACCCTCCGATTAAAATTGCAAACAAGTAATAAACGGCCCCTTATTATCCTAACTTTGACTCTGACACAGATTAAAAAGCCAAATGTCCCTCTAGCCCATAGTCCTAGCTCTCACCTGCTTCCTAGTCACTCGGCTTTGAAAAAGTCAAATTGCTGATCGCCAGTGTAATTCAACGCGTGGTACTAGCACGTAATAAAACATCAATCTCCCCACTCGTACTGTCCATCGGTCTAACGATCTGCTGACTGTTAAATGAAAGCAGTCTTCTGTAACGCTTTCACTGGAGTTAAATGAATCGCTCGCTCGTGTGCTGCGATGTAAAGTCGGCGTCCTGCTCGCTGTCCTCCCTTTGAACGTGGGTTACGACGTAGAGTTAACCCCTGACCGGGTTGAATGCACATCAGATCAACAGGAAAGCGTAGCGGCCATCTTAACCTATCTAAAACACTCCTCCAATAACGTGCGAAGAGGAAAAAGCAGTGTGACAATGTACAGAAAAAAAGAAATAAGAAATTCGAATGCCCGTACATATTTAGAAAAAAAGATCCACAGGTGATACCTGGAAGAAGGATAAGAAAAAAATAATAACTGAGTAGAAATGAATATCAGAAGAGAAGGGATAGTTTTTAAAAAAATTTTGCAAACAATGTGTAGTGCCCACACATATACTGCTTTCACTGTATTCTCTCTTACGTAGTTTTGACCATGTTATGAAAACTTGAAATTATTTGAATAAACAATGACTAACTCACAGTACAATGTTAACAATAGTGTGCTAGATCCATTTTCCATGATATACAAATTGTGAAAGGTTTTACATACATCAACAGTACTTCTTCAAAATCCTCCCATATTATTAAAAAAATTGGCTTCATGAATCAACATATGGCAGTCAACATTTAAGATAATGTGTGCTGTTTTATGAATCAAAAATAATAAATTGATAAATGGTGAAAATAAATAAAGACACTACAATCCAAGCTAGAGATTACCATCGGAGATCAACCACCTTCCCCCACATGATATACAAAATATCACATGTGTCGCGTATGTTTCTAATTCTGCTCTTACTAAACTAAGTTAAATGTAAATCCAGTCACAGAGATGACTCTATAAAAAACATGATAGCTCTATTTTGTCATTTAACCCCTTTGGGGTCATGGTATCCAAATATCTAATCCAAAAGTCTCTCTCTGCGTGATGTATTTGGACATATCTCTGTCATTCCGATGTACAACTGTCTCCAATACAGTGAATCTTAACTGGGCTATGGTGTGATGTGTCTCAGTCCAATGACTGGCAAGTGGTGAACTCAATACTCCAGTCCTGATCCTGCTCTTATGTTCAGTTATGCGAGTCCTAAGTGATCTTTCAGTTTTCCCTACATAGAGCAAAGCACACGGGCAGCGAATAGCATAAATTACATTTTGGGTGTTGCAATTTGCAGTAAATCGAAATCTTATTGATTTTCCTGACCATGGATGAGATATAGATGTGCCAGTAAGAACATTGTTGCAATGCGAGCAATTGTAGCATTTTAACATACCCTTATGTTGCACCATTTGATTGCTAATGTTCTTAGTGAGCAACTCCCGGAGATTGTTAGACCTTTTGTAAGCGAAAATCGGAGGATCCTGAAAAAGGTTTCCAAAGTCTGGTTCTGTTTGCAACAAGTCCCAACGGTGCAAAATTATTTTCTTGATAGCTGGTGACTGAGTTGAAAAAGTGGACACAAACACTTCTCTTTTATGTTTGAGTTTCTCTTTTTTCTCCAATAGAGTCTCTCTCGAAATCTCCTCTGCCCTTCTGGCTGATGCTTCCACAATCTCAGTAGGATACCCCCGATCCAAGAAACTCTTTTTAGATGCTGCTAATGTCTCTGTGTATTGAAGATTGTCTGACGAAATACGCTTGATCAATGAGCAGTTTCAGAAAGTGAGTGGTGTCCTGTACATACGTTAATCCTGACTGTACGAATGGTTGTAAGAACGTATCCAAGTACTGTCCCAATGGTTCATATAATGGGCTACACCCCGATACAATGGGACGAAATGGTGGGTCTTACAACCATTCGTACAGTCAGGATTAACGTATGTACAGGACACCACTCACTTTCTGAAACTGCTAAGTGAGCTTACGTTGCCATCAGGGACAGAGATTTGGCTAGGGACAGTGGACGTAGTATCCCTCTATACCTCAATACCTCACGCTGAGGGTATTGAGGCAATAGAGTGGGCACTGTTGCAGCAGGGAGACATTCAGGCCAATAAAGTTTTTCTTTTAGAACTATTACAGTTCTGCTTGTTTAACAGTTACTTCAAATGGCAAGACAGATTCTATTTACAAACCAATGGAACTTCCATGGGTTTTGCAGGGGCACCTAGTTACGCTAACACTTTCATGATGAAATTTGAACAGGAGAATGTGTTGAACGATCCATCTTGGACTGAGCACCTCATCATATACCGTAGGTATATAGATGATATATTCTTCATTTGGCAGGGCATGAAACACGATCTGGAAAGTAAGCTACTGGGGTTGAATGATATAAACTCCAGAATCCAGTTCACATACACATTGGACAAACAGAGAATTTCATTTTTGGATGTCAATGTGGAATTGCATGACACAGTTATCACCACAAAGGTGTACAAGAAGTCCACAGATCGCAACAACACATTACTTTTCAGTAGTTTTCACCCCGAGACCTTAAAGAAACATCTTCCTTTTTCCCAATTTTTGAGGATCAAGCGTATTTCGTCAGACAATCTTCAATACACAGAGACATTAGCAGCATCTAAAAAGAGTTTCTTGGATCGGGGGTATCCTACTGAGATTGTGGAAGCATCAGCCAGAAGGGCAGAGGAGATTTCGAGAGAGACTCTATTGGAGAAAAAAGAGAAACTCAAACATAAAAGAGAAGTGTTTGTGTCCACTTTTTCAACTCAGTCACCAGCTATCAAGAAAATAATGTTGCACCGTTGGGACTTGTTGCAAACAGAACCAGACTTTGGAAACCTTTTTCAGGATCCTCCGATTTTCGCTTACAAAAGGTCTAACAATCTCCGGGAGTTGCTCACTAAGAACATTAGCAATCAAATGGTGCAACATAAGGGTATGTTAAAATGCTACAATTGCTCGCATTGCAACAATGTTCTTACTGGCACATCTATATCTCATCCATGGTCAGGAAAATCAATAAGATTTCGATTTACTGCAAATTGCAACACCCAAAATGTAATTTATGCTATTCGCTGCCCGTGTGCTTTGCTCTATGTAGGGAAAACTGAAAGATCACTTAGGACTCGCATAACTGAACATAAGAGCAGGATCAGGACTGGAGTATTGAGTTCACCACTTGCCAGTCATTGGACTGAGACACATCACACCATAGCCCAGTTAAGATTCACTGTATTGGAGACAGTTATACATCGGAATGACAGAGATATGTCCAAATACATCACGCAGAGAGAGACGTTTTGGATTAGATATTTGGATACCATGACCCCAAAGGGGTTAAATGACAAAATAGAGCTATCATGTTTTTTATAGAGTCATCTCTGTGACTGGATTTACATTTAACTTAGTTTAGTAAGAGCAGAATTAGAAACATACGCGACACATGTGATATTTTGTATATCATGTGGGGGGAAGGTGGTTGATCTCCGATGGTAATCTCTAGCTTGGATTGTAGTGTCTTTATTTATTTTCACCATTTATCAATTTATTATTTTTTGATTCATAAAACAGCACACATTATCTTAAATGTTGACTGCCATATGTTGATTCATGAAGCCAATTTTTTAATAATATGGGAGGATTTTGAAGAAGTACTGTTGATGTATGTAAAACCTTTCACAATTTGTATATCATGGAAAATGGATCTAGCACACTATTGTTAACATTGTACTGTGAGTTAGTCATTGTTTATTCAAATAATTTCAAGTTTTCATAACATGGTCAAAACTACGTAAGAGAGAATACAGTGAAAGCAGTATATGTGTGGGCACTACACATTGTTTGCAAATTTTTTTTTAAAACTATCCCTTCTCTTCTGATATTCATTTCTACTCAGTTATCATTATTTTTTTCTTATCCTTCTTCCAGGTATCACCTGTGGATCTTTTTTTCTAAATATGTACGGGCATTCGAATTTCTTATTTCTTTTTTTCTGTACATTGTCACACTGCTTTTTCCTCTTCGCACGTTATTGGAGGAGTGTTTTAGATAGGTTAAGATGGCCGCTACGCTTTCCTGTTGATCTGATGTGCATTCAACCCGGTCAGGGGTTAACTCTACGTCGTAACCCACGTTCAAAGGGAGGACAGCGAGCAGGACGCCGACTTTACATCGCAGCACACGAGCGAGCGATTCATTTAACTCCAGTGAAAGCGTTACAGAAGACTGCTTTCATTTAACAGTCAGCAGATCGTTAGACCGATGGACAGTACGAGTGGGGAGATTGATGTTTTATTACGTGCTAGTACCACGCGTTGAATTACACTGGCGATCAGCAATTTGACTTTTTCAAAGCCGAGTGACTAGGAAGCAGGTGAGAGCTAGGACTATGGGCTAGAGGGACATTTGGCTTTTTAATCTGTGTCAGAGTCAAAGTTAGGATAATAAGGGGCCGTTTATTACTTGTTTGCAATTTTAATCGGAGGGTCAGTGGGTGGAAGTTTGTCTTACAATGTATTTTCCAATGGCCGCACTTGGGAGATTTCTCCTGTAACCTTTGACATCAGGTGCACGATATTCCTTGGCACTGGGTATTTAGGTTTGTTGTGATAGGTGAGATACGTACTGTTTGGGGGTTACATAGTTTGTTCTGAGTGTCAATTACATCTTAGCACATTCTTTTGAATTTTAGAACTTACAACTTTGAGCGTCCTTTTGATACAACTTTGGCTTGATTTAAAGAAGAGTCTGCAGACTTTGTCACACTGTTCGAGATAAACAGAGGTACAGAGGCTATGTTTAATAGTCATGGTGTGCATATCATATGTATCAATCGCAGCAGCATGATTAGTGACACTTAGCAAGGTTTGGGACAGAGCACGTCGTCGGTATGTTTAGTTTATCAGCTCACTGAATGGTGGCGTGGCACTTTGTCTTTGTCTTTTTCTTTTCCTTTATTATTTTCATTCCAGGTTCTAGTGATACCACATGGTTGGTGGACGTTATATCTGCTCTTTGTATTCGTAATGTTATTTTTCCTCTCCCGGATGGAATAGGCCAGTACAGTTATTTTTAATTATGATACAAATGTCATTATATTCATTGTGTGTATGTTTCGTTATAGATTTCCCCTGACGAAGGGTGTCTGATACACCCGAAATGCATTGGGAACAATTTATTATGAGATTGACAGGAATTTGTGTACTGTCATTGAAGTGACACATAATTCATGGACTTTGCTTCAGAATAATAAAAAGAAACGCAAAGAAAAACGACGGATGAAGTCATTGGTTTAAGTTTACTTGTAGTCACATTGACAAAAAAAAATTCTGTTTATATTGAGTACCAAGCATAATTGTTTCTAAAATTGTATTATGTTTGCAGTATACATTGATGATATACTCATTTTGAGTTGTCGGTAGTGCACACTCTGTCTAGGACTGTTTGGCTCTAGTTAATTTTCTAAATGTGGCATTTTCAGACTTACAATTCAAAATCTGACTTCACCAGCAGTTGTGCTTTTAAATTGTGAGACACCAAATTCCAAATTTCTATCTGGTCCCAATTGGAAATGACACTTAAAAGGTATTTAAGGCAATCCCAATGCTTGCCTATGGGAGAGATAGGCCTTGCAGTAGTGAAAATTGAATGTAAGAGTATTTCACTACCAGGGCATGTAAAACTTAAAAATACATGTCCTACTTTTTAAACACACTGCACCCTGCCCATACGGCTGCCTAGGGCTTACCTAATGGGTGTCTTTTGTGTAATAAAAGGAAGGTTTGGTCCTGGCAAGTGGTTAACTTGTCAGGTCAAAATGCAGTTTAAAACTGCACTCACAGGCTCTGCAATGGCAGGCCTGAACCATGTTTGAAGGGCTACTGAGTGAGTGGCACAATCAGTGCTGCAAGCCCAGTGATGTGGGTCCCGTGCTCACTGCGCCACTGGATTCAAGCTAGCCTGGCTGATGAGGGTTGATGCCCCGGAACCCGTCTCCTGATGCTTGTTTCCGGTCCAGAGAGGACCTGGCTTGATAGTTCGGGCCAGACTGTTCCCATGAGGAACAGGGTCAAGACTGATTTGCATATGGCTGGGTCCAAACTGGGGTGGCTTTCTGAGCAAAAGAACAATGGATTAAACCCAGATCTTTGTGACTGGAGGTGAATGTTAATCATTCCGTCCATCATTTGTTCCTTTTGCAGGCCCTCTTACAGCATTTAATTTGCAGGCCCTGGGCACACATAGTGCGTTTTACTAGGATTTTACAAGTAAATTAAATATACCAATTGCAGATAAGTCAATATTACCATGTTTAGAGTACAGAGCATATGCACTTTAGTATTGGTTAGCAGTGGTTAAGTGCCCAAAATCCAAAAGCTAGTGAAATTGATGTCGGCAGAACAGGAGGTCAGGAAGCAAAAAGTCTGGGGATACCACGCCAAGGATGCCAGGTCTAACACTTATTCTATATTTGCTTTTCAGATATCTACTCTCTCTCTCTCATCATCCTGTCTTATGTCCTTTGTATGTATGGTTGTCAGATGTTTCCACATAGAGGCTGTGCCATGTGAATACCTCTCGGCGGTTTTTTGCTGCATATATTGCATTGGACAATTTTTGCAAGAACTTTCTTTCTCCTGAGGGAATGGAGAAATATTTCTAAACATCGGAGAACTTCTTTGGGGGTGGTAAATCTTCTTCTTCTGCACTTCCCCTTCTCTTCTATCTTCAGCAGAAGACATCCTTACTTTAAAACTATGTACTTTTGAAGGAAATCCAAAAAAGGATGGAGCTGTGGTTTTCACTGACTCCAGAGAGATGTGAAACCCAAATAAGCGATTTAGGTTGTGGTCTGCTATGTACATGGGTGGAGACTTACTCTATCCAATGAGAAGTTGAGGTTTGGGTGTGTTTCTGGGATCACGGCAGATCCGCGGATTCACCAAACTCGTAAAATAAATAAGTATGTTGTGAAACACAGATAGGCTTTCAAATATTAATTTATGGGTATGGTTTCTCTGATGTAAATGTTAAAATTTGTGGGTCCTGTATATGATATTTATATATATTTTTGTAACATTTTATCAAATCCTTGGATCTACCGCAATTTTGTCACCGGAACTAGTAACCATGGAGTACTGGTATGGGTTTCCTTCTCGAATTCACTGTAGTTAGCAATCATAAAAAGATTTTAAAAAGAGAGAACAACTTGGTGTATTGGATTTATAGAAATACTACATAAGTTACCTTACCTTGATTTGTTAATTGTTACTTTTAAAATGCTAAATGTGTGAATAAAATTTATTTATAAACTTGTAAATATGTATATTGCTGAATTGAACTGATAGGTGGAATTGTAGTACAATTTATATTAAAACAAACAGTGACATTCGCTAAAAAATCAAAGGTTACAGGGACGTTATAGTTAGGCTCAGATTTTGCCCCCACAAAACCATGGAAATTCAGCAGTTATAGTTACCTCAGTCAGCTATAACTTATGCCCAGGTAATGCACTGCTTATGACCTCACATACTACATCACTCATGACATGGTCAGTGACATCACTGATGACATCTCAAAGGACATCATTGATGACATCATCCAGCAAAGTAAATTTCAATATACTTCATAAAATACCATTTAAAATACCATTTAAAGTTTTAAAAATAAGAAGACGACACAGGTGAGAGACGTACAGCACAGAGCTCACTGTAACCGTATCAACTAATACACTCACTTATCACCCAAGAGACAGTTCTCAGCGGATAGGCCTGTCTTTTCTAAACCACTACTCTAAACACTAATGACCAAAGTAAAAATGTATAGCCTAGTCTATTGCAAACCACAACAACACCATTCTTAAACCTGGAAAGAGGTTTTAGTGCAAATGTCAAATTTACACAAACCACTACAACATACAACCAGTAGAGAGGTCTTAGCGGACAGGCCACTGTGTCAGAAACCACTATGTAAAACTATTCTTCATCCTGGAGAAAGGTTCATGCAGAGAGGTGAGTCTGTTGTAAATGTCTACTACACTGAGCCATCACCCTTGAGAAAGGTCTTAGAGAACAGATGAATTTATTGCAATCTACTACTACAGTCATTCATCACAAAGGAGAGAGGTCTAAGGAAACTGGTCAGTATGTGTGAGAAGATGGTTCTGACCATCTGAGCCGCCCGGATTTTTCACTTTTTGAACACCTGACTCTTGAGCTTTTACTGTGGGAGAGCCTCATAAGTTGGGACTCACCCACAGTGAACTCATGATAAAATGAACTGCATGTGAATTTCACCGGTGTCCGCCTTGTGAGATAAGGCCGCTGCGCTGCAGCCAGGGTAAGGGGCACCGGACTGGTTACATGTGGACACGGGTGCACACGCGTGTGCCCCTGTGTAAGGGGTGCACGGGGGAGATTCCTGTTGTGCGCAGCCCAGGAGCAGGTACAGATAGAATGGTGTGGCAGGAATTATGCAGAGTTGGGTGGTGACATGGAATAGGCTTTATAATGTGGGGAGACCCATGTAAGGGAAAGTCAGTGTGCTTTACTGTTTCACTGTAGGAACACTGCATTACTCTCCAAGGAGACAGAGACCACATGGGGTAGTTTCAGTTCCCTAGGGCCTACAAATTCCAGACATGCACCAAAGTACACTGTAAGTTGTGTAAAAAGAAGTATTCTGCTGAGTTCAAAGCCATATCTGTACTGCTTATGGGTCATCCAGAAATGTCATATTCCTCTGACTCCGCTCATAAACAGCGCCTGGCTGGGTGTGACCCTGCCAGGTTGGATTAATTACCTTCCTCCCCAAGCTGTAGCATCAGAGGCCTAGCCCTTCACTGCAAGCATTCCCAAGGGCGAAGGTCTTCTCTCAAGGAGGGAGAGATGGGGGTGAACCTGCAGGTTATCCATCAGCAGCTGTCACCAGGTGCCAGGCACCGGGCCTGCTCCGGGCCCGGGCCTTGAAGTCAGCAAGGGGGGAAAGGGGCTTTTCAGAGACCATGTGGCATGAGGCCCCTGGACGACGCCATCTTGAAGTATCAGTGCCTTCCTGCCAGCCCCCTCCAACTTCTTTTAAAAGGTCTTGCACAGCAAGAGGAGCTCTCTCTGGGGTGTGGTCTTGCTGAGGAAGACTGGTGCTGGAACCTGGCACCATGGGTAGTTGGAAGGAGGAGCCCCCTGACTGTCCCAGGACTCTTGACTGTGCCTTTGGGGGAATCCAGGGCCAGTGAGGAGAAGCCTGGGCCTCTGCGCAAGGAGAAGAGAGGCCCAGAAGGAGAGCCAGGTGGAAGGCTGGAGCAGGGAGCCAGTGGAGACAGCTCCTTACAGAGTCACCCTCTTGGAGGCCAGGAGGGTGGTGAAAGGTGCTCCAGGTGGCTAGGGATGGCCACCAGGAGCAAGAAGAGGCCAGGATTGTGAAAATCGGCCGCATGGGGGCAGAGATATGCCCCCCAGAAGGTAGGCGACCTTTGACCTCTGAGCAGACTGACGGCGAGGCGCGTGGGGCTCCGCCGCCGGTCTTGGATGTGCCACAGGGGTGGGTCAGGTCCCAGGGGCTTCCCCCAGAAGAAGGAGATGCCGGGGAGCGCAGTCGCGCCCCTGAAAAGGTGTCTACGGGGCCCGGGCTCTCCATCCTGGGCCCCTGAGAAGTAAAGTCAGGGAGTGCTGTCGGGCTCCCGTGAAATTGCCTCCAGGGGGTGCCAGGAGCCCATCCTGGCCCCTGACGAAAGCAGAAGTTGGGGAGAGCCGTCGCGCCCCCATGAACTGGTGCCAGGGGCCCGGGTTATGGGTCACTATGGCAGGTGTTCCCATTATAAATACTTGTTGAGATAATGGGGTGGGCTGCCACTGGGATGGTGCCAGTGGGGAGGGCCCTCGCTCCAGGTTATGGGCAACCCACTGCATTTGGAGGCAAGATGATGTGCATACATGTTATGTTATGTTATACATTCTTGTAAAGCGCATGGCTGCCTCAGCGACGGGGCGTCCCAGCGCTAAGACTAACAGGTGCATACAGGGATGTTCTAACTAGAGGTTAGAAAAGAGCCAAGTTTTAATCAATCTTCTGAAGGCCCAGTGGTCTTGCGTGCCCCGAGCAGCAAGAGGGATAGAGTTCCATAGGGCGGGTGCCATGGCCCTGAAAGAGCGACCCCCTGCTCTTAGCCTGCGCACTCGGGGGGGGGGGTGTACAGGCCATGTGGGTGGTGGTACTAGACCCCCTGCGGGAGGGGTGGGAAGGTTATGCAATGTCATGAAGTATTTCCAACAGGTAATGTATATTTGTGAATTGATGCATAGTATTGAGTAGTGTGTGTAATAAATGTACTCTTCCTTTTTATAAAGCAAAGTACAGACTGGACAATCAATTATTGAGTGTTATTTCTGCGTACCTGTAAATGGCGGTTACTAGCCCACACCACCTCTCTTTAGTAAGCCTTAGACTGCTCTGCAACGCTACTCTCTGAGAGTCAAGTGCTACAATGGGGTGTTTGGTTCCCAGTGAAGGACAAATGTAGACATTTTGTTTGTGCAGGCCTCACAAATAATGCTTCTTTTTCCAACAGTATGTCATAAAACAGAACTATACTCGGCCATCACTGTGGAGTGAAGTCTCAATGAACAACTTAGACTATTGCAAAGCACTACCATACACATACATCAGCAGGGGACATGTGCCAGTGTAGAGGCTAGTTATCTGATAAATAGTACACCTGCTTTAAAAACAGGACTATAGATCAGATGAGATATGTTAGAAATAGTATCACTCAGTAGTGCAGAAAGAATAGTAATTTAACTTATGCAGTAGCTTAGTATATATCTTTAAGTCTCAGAAACTTTTACGAAACCTACTCACTGGATGATGTCATTTGAGATGTCATCAGTGATGTCACTGACCATGTCAGGAATGATGTAATATGTGAGGTCATAAACAGTGCATTGCGGGGACGTAAGTTATAGTTAGCTCAGGTAACTATAACTGCTGAATTTCAATGGTTTTGTCCAAGTGAAGTGTGAGCCTAACTATAAAGTCCCTGTAACCTTTTGTTTTTTCAGTGAACATATATATATATTTATATACATACAGATCGCGGGGGAGGTCAAAACGCATCACCAGTAGCCACAATAAAATCCTTTTGATAAGTGAGCCTGAGCGTGCTGGAGCCTGTTTTTTATTGGCAGACAGGGAGACTGAAGATATATATATATATATATATATATATATATATATATATATATACACACACACACACACACACTGGAAAATAAAAGTTGAAGAGAAATTCTAGTCATTGTTGGTGATAACATTTTAACATATGTTTATTTTTATTTTTTTAAACTCTTAGAATTGCGATTGCATTACATTGCATTTTTTGTGCGAGTTACGGTTTGCATATCTGTTGTCTGAGTTATGGATTACGATCCTAACATGAACACTTCAGTGGATTTTCAGTTTTAATTCACAACCAGAACTCCACCTTAGCTTTTTGTCTTTTCAGTGAATTTTAAAGTGCTTTTTTTTAGATCTCACCTAAGACAGAGCATGCGCTGTCTGTTACAAGACATAATGTTATCTCACAGTGGGCTTGGATCCCGCCCTTTGCTTATGATTGATTGGCTTCATTGTAACTCTCATTTGCTTGCTTTTTATTAGTTAGCTGTGTGGTATTTCCTTTCTCTTCATGTGCTTGTCCATCCCTGGGGCATACACTTCCTACTATGTCCTTCAACTACACGCTTTTCTTCAGGTGCTACTTTTTTCTTTGTTTAAGCACTCTATAAGAGAGCATTTGTTTTCGCACTGTCTTCCTTGTGTACTTCTATTACCCCGAGCCATGTGATGTGTTCCTCTCACCCGTGTGGTTCTCCCCCACCATTGGCTTCTCACCCGTGTGCTTTCTCTTCAGCAGCTCAGGTTGATGTCTTTCACCAGTTTGATCCTCTCACCCATGCCCCGCATGTTGCTTACCCCACCTGTGCACCCCGTTTTGTTTCTGTCTGCCACCTGTACCCCCATGTTGCATCCACCCCCATCTGTGCCCTCTCATTTCTTCCGCCTCCCTGTTGCTTTCCCCACCTACTTTAAAATCCTGCTTCCACCAACGCCCTCATGTTGCTTCCACCACTTGTTCCCTGTGTTGGTTCCACACCACACCTGCTTTTAAAAAAAAAGAACGCTTTCACAAGATATTTTTTTTCTTCTTAGTTACCACTCCAACTCAGATTGGTGACTTTAAAAAAAAAAAGAATTCGGCTGTGTGTTTTTGTAGGCGTGCCGACTTGGTGTGTAGTCCTAAAAATGACTTGGCTATCAGCATCAAAAGCTTTTTTTAAATTCAGGGTTGCTGTGCCGCATGGTAAAGCTAATAGGTCCCAATTTGTGTTTTAAACATGGTACTTTTTTACTACATTTTCAGTGTTATGCATTTGGCTTAACACCACCTGGTTTAAACCGAGAGCCAAATTAGAGGGAGTGCAAATAGAACTGATTAGTAAATGAAGAGGTGCTCAAATGTTTTTAGCACTGCATTGATCTGCAAATATAGGCCTTATTGTCTATATTTTGTGAATGGACACACATATTTAGTGAATGCATCAGTGAAAAGATCTATATTTAGGACTGGTGACCTGCTTTATTTGTTTCCTGTTCTGATGCACACTTTATGCAGTTTAGAGCAATGGCAATAGCCAACAAATTAAAAAGAAACAAAAATGGCCACCCATATTTTTCAGATTGTAGAGGTCAGAGTGCTGTCATCCAATCAACAAAGTGATCCCTGGTTGGGATAACTGAGCAAGGCAAGGAGGGATTGGCTGGGGGCTACGGGTGGCTGCAGTGACATTCAGCTTCTGACATTAAGACAAAAACAGCACATCACACAGCAGCAGATATATCCAAACATTCAGAGATGGGATGCATCACATTTCACACCTACATTAAAGAGTACATCATGAAACTTTGCCTATGGGCTGAAACAAAGTGCACAGATACACTTGCCTGTAGCTTGATCTTGTGGTTGTTTGTTTTATTTTAGTGCAGCAAGTGCCTTATTGAAACAGTCTTTTTCCTTAATTTGTTTATTTTTGTGGAGTTTTATATTGCGCGAACTAGACCCGAAGGTATCAGAGCGCTTTACATGAGCACCAGTTATGTTACAGATGGACACATTCATTTTTGTTAGGCACGGGGAGATTAAGGGCCAGATGTAGGTGGCGAAATACCGGTCAGTAACGCCGAAATTCGGAGAATTTCAGCGTTACCGACCGGTATTTGGCTGAGTGCAATGTAGGTGAGTTCATACCTACATGCAAAATAAGGAATCGCAAAATAGCGATTCCTTATTTTGCTCTTGCATTTAAGGAATCGGAAATACCGATTCCTTAAATGCAATGTACGTAGCACTAAAAATAGTGCACTTGAGCCTTAAGGAATCGCTAATTACCACCAACTTCAAGTTGGTAGTAAGTAGCGATTTCCTTTAAAAAGCACTTTTTGCTTTTTCAAATGTGCCATGTGGCACACATCCATGCCCTTAGGGCATGTATGTGCGCCACATGTGCACACATGCACATTTCAGGGGTGCAACAGGGTGTCCTTTGGACACCCTGGCACCCTTGAAATACCTCCCGCTATTAGCGATTCGGTAATACCGAATCGCTAATAGTGAATATCTTCCCATTCATTCCTATGGGCCTCCTAGCCCATAGGAATGAATAGCTAGATATTCCTTAATAACGAATCTCAATTACCGATTCGTTATTAAGGAATGTTAAGGAATCGCTAATATTTTAGCGATTCCTACCTACATTCCATTTAGCGAGTCCTTAATAGCGATTCGGTAAAAATCGCTATTAAGGACTCGCTAAATTGAAGTTACCTACATCTGGCCCTAAGTGATTTGCCCAGGATCACAGAATGTTGAGAGTCCCTGCCGAGACTCGAACCCGGTTCCCCGACTCCGAGGTGGACCGCCCTAGGTAAACTGCAACTTCTTGCAATAAAAGTGTCAAGCAGTCGAGGTTTTCACTATTTGCAACTCATCACTAATTGTTATAACGGTAGTTTAAATATTATTTCCATTTAAATGGATATATTTTGTATTGGATTATCATTAAGAAATATGTATAGCTGTTGGTAGATGCAAGCCACACGTTGAAAGTGATTCTGCTAAAGAATGTCTTTATACTCTAATTGCTGTGAGCAGAGCATGAGGAATTCAGGTGCTCACCACCAATTAAGGGGGTTATAAACAAATTGGGTATCGGCTACAGAAAGTTTTAGGGACAGATGTACGACCCGTTTTTGCATGCGCAAACGGGTTTGCGAACCCATTTGCGCATGCAAAAACCTATTGGGCCATGTACATAGCCTATTTAGCGAGTCGCAATTTTTTTGCAACTCGCTAAATAGGTTTTGCAACTCGCTATTTGGAAGGGGCGTTCCCTTCCAAATAGCGAGTTTCAAAACCATGTACAAATGTTTTGCGACCGCAATTGCGGTCGCAAAACACTCGCAATTACCACCTACTTCAAGTAGGTGGCAATGCATTCGCAAATGGGAAGGGGTCCCCAGGGGACCCCTTCCCCTTTGCAAATGCATACAACATTATTTTTTTAGGGCAGGCAGTGGTTCCAGGGACTACTGCCTGCCCTTAAAAAATGAAACAAAAACGTTTCATTTTTTTTTTTTAAATAAATGCATCCTGTTTTCCTTTAAGGAAAACGGGCTGCATTTTTTTTTAAAACTGCTTTATTTAAAAGCAGTCCCAGACATGGTGGTCTGCTGAGCCCAGCAGGACACCATCCCTGGGAGGGCTGTCATTCCCAATGGGGTCGCAAATTGCGAGAGGCTCATTAATATTAATGAGCCTCGCAATTTGCAAGCCCATTGGGAATCGCAAACAGTGTTAAACACACTGTTGTACATTTCATTTAGCGCCTCGCAATCTGCGACTCGCAATGTGTCGCAAATTGCGAGGCGCTAAATGAAATGGTCGTACATCTGGCCCTAAGTGCCTGTTGGCATGACCTATTGTTTTCAATAAATCACTTACACTTAGAGTGGTATTTAGGTCAGCCCCTTTATCAAGATTGGATGTCTTTGTTGTCTAGCTCACTTCTATCAAGGACTGGATACAGTGTAGGTCTGCTGAGTGCCCTTTGAGATTTCCTGACGAAAGGGTGACTCCTCCCAGTAGCCTTGATGCTGCCCTGCACAGAGTAATATATGTGAAAAGTGTCTCTTTCAGAAGGACGCTGTCCGGAGGAAAAATCCATAAGGGAAAAAACTTCCTTTAGCGATTGGTGTATTTCCTGGCTGATGATGTAGACTGTGTTTGTAATAAGCAATGCACCAAACTCCCCCTGACATCAGTAGGGACAAAAGAGGCAAGCAGGTTAACAGGTCCAGATTAGGATAAGCCACTAGGAAGTTGATCTAAAACTGCATAGAAGAAATCAACAAAAATAGCATAAGCTACACAAGGTAACAGAAATGGAAAAAGTCACAAGAAATTAATTGGTGCGGGTGATTAGATTAGCTGTTCTAGCTACAATGCAACAAACATTAGGGGCAATGCACACTTTAGAGGGGTCTGATTTACTATTGTAACTCCAATATAACAACCAAGGCTTGCAAAAGGATCACTCGGCATTCACTCCTACATCGTAACGGATGTAAATGGTTCGTTCCAAAGAGGGTGGATGGATGGTCACGTTCTAAAGAGAAATACTTCTTATTTCTAGGGGTGGGTGGATTTGTTTAATTCCACAGGCAGAATTGGAGGAATTTTGTAATACATTGTTACTCTTGTAATGCAGAATTACTAATAAATTCCACCACTCAGCACTGGTGTTGGGGGGGAAAATTACTACCTTGCACATCCAGTTTAAAGATATTGGAGAAAGCTTCTGGATCTTCCCCAGAAGTACATTTTTGGAGAGTGACAGCGGGTCTCTGTGAAGTCACACGTATGAGTTGGATCCAATTTGCAGCTGTTGATGTACGTGCTTTACCGCTTCTAGTATGGAACAAGCTACCAAAGGCTCATAGCTGACTTTTGGGTCATCTTGGCAACAAACGACGGATTATTGCTATCGCCCACCAGAATTTACACAGAGTACTAGGAAGCAACTCTGAGTCAAAGACGGTAATTCCACTCAGCGATGAGCACAAACCTGCCTAATCCAGAAGTGCAGATGCTGCATCCCCAGCAACAGGAGAACTCAGCTATGGAGTTGTTATGTGAATCTATGGAGGAGCATGGCTTACACAGGAGCAGCACCACAGCGATCCTCCGAAAAGCAACACGGACAGAGCTGACAGAGGCATTACCCAGGCATTTCTGAGCTGTAGGAGCGGCATACCTGCAGTGAACAAGTACATTTCATTTCTTGTTGGTAGTTATACTCTGACTGCTACGTTGCTTTCCCTATTGATAAATCATATCTATCCGCATCAGGAATGCCTTTTTTCCTGCTTCTATTGCTTTGCTAAATCACGTACTCTACTCAATTTGAAACCAAGAGGGCTATTACTGCTGGAATTACCCAAAATAGCTGGCCTCACGCCCTTATCACGTGATCACCAGACGCAAACTCTGGGATATATTTACTAAGATTTAGCTCGGTGTTTGCGTCACAAAGTAATATTTTACTAATTTACTTTCCATTGTGCTGGAAAATCACTTGAAAGTAGTGCAAAGAACTTTTGTGCCAAGGGGGCGTTCCCATTCAACCGCCCAAGGTTTCTGACGCAAAATCAGATTTACTTAAAGTAGAAAGGGTTTTGCGTCAAAAAATAGTGCCCTCTTCAACCAGGCACTAAAACGGAGAAACGCTTTTATTTCTCCTTTCTTTTCCAACTTTGCATGTGTGCTGCACTGTACAGCACGCATTCAAGGTGGTAAAAGTGTTAGTTAGTCTAAGCATGGTATTTTGTACTGGAAGGGTCCTTCCAGTACAAAACCTATGCTAGGCTCACCCAGACACCCTTGCACTATGGTGCAAAGGTGTGCGTGGTGCACAACAGCACATTTCTGCGCCAGCGCTAAGGAGAGGAAGGTGCCATATTTCTATAAATATGGTGCTCTCCTGCTCTCTCCTTGGCAGGCAGCTCAGCATTTGTGGTTTCTGCACTGCGTGATAATTTAGTAAATCTGGGCCTGTGTTTGTTCCCAATTACTTGCCCGATGTTAGTCAAGCGGAATGTGAGCTACTGTTAGTAACTGCATGCAGGACATCTTGGTTATAACCGTACATGGATTTGCTTCTTTGCAGAGCTGTAAATAAACATCCCTGAAATGTATAATATTAGCCATACCCTGTACAGCGGCCTCAGAGCAGACTGCAGCCCGTTCTTATTTACGCTTATTTTCTGAAATCCTGCACTGCAAGAATAACTTCGATTAAGAATTTGTTATCTAAAAGCTTGTGTCCCTTGAATGAAGAGTGAATTCATTGAAAGAGTCTTTATCTTTAAATCCGCCTGTACTGATAGCACTGTACCGCAACGCTGTATTATTACTTTGTGTACTGTGGAATTTTAAGGTTTTGCACTGTTTGAGCGTTGTTCTCCCTGGAAGACGCGTTGTGCATTGAGCTTTCTGTAACCCTTTGTGTAAGGGGGTTTCACTCACACTGGGGAGGGGCCGTGGCTTGTGGGGGGTCTGTTGTACACACATTGTTACTAAGCCTGGGCGGTGAACTCTGCTCCGCTCACGAAGTTTGTGGAGTTTTTAGCACTCCGCATTACGCGGAGCTCGTGGAGTTTTTTCCTCGCTCTTCAACATCAAGTTGGTGAGCGGGAATGAGGAAAATCCACCTCCCAGTGAGATTATTCCTCGTTCGCAATCGTCAACGTCAAGTTGGCGAGCGCAAGTGTGGAAAATCAACCTCCCAGCGAGATTTGTCAACGCGGGCGGTCGGATTTCTCATTGCGAGTGGTCGTGTATGCTTGCGACCGCTCGTGTTGAGTAACCGTCCGTTCGCATTGAGAAAGCTGCCACTCGAGTAAAAAATCTACTCGAGCGGCAGAAGGGAAGCAGCGCCCGCTTGTGCTGTGCATGGTGCCATTCGCAATAATTGCACAGTGCGGACAAACACCCGGCGCTGATAATCAACACGAACGGCATTTATCTAACACACTCTGAAGCTTGCGGAGCTCTGTGTAGCGCTGCAGAGTTTTTTTTTTTTACTTCGCGGAGTTCCACTGAACTCCGCCCAGGCTTAATTGTTTCCCGACTCAATGATTCCCATTTTTTTTTTTAAGCAATGGGAGTTCAGATGAAGGAGAGGGGTGACTTTCGAATGCAGTAGGCTTACTGCGAGCGTCCCCAATAAGGATTTGCGTTTACATTAACAGGTTCCAGATATGACTATTAATCATACCACATCTCACTGAATCATCATTTTTGTATGCTTACCTTTATTTTCTGGAAACTGCTTTGCATAACTCAATTGCCTCTTAGAGACAGCATACAAGCTAGCCTGTGGGTGGAGCAGTCATTTTTGGTTTGAAGTATTTACGTGCGTGGTTTACAAATCCCAATCTTATGTTTCATATAGGTACCCCAATATAGGCTCAGGTAGTCACCTACCCTTCCACCTATATTCTCCCCTACCATTACACTACATAACGGTTCTTGGGACTGACTTTTTACCTAGTTACGGTACTGCTTACAGGACGTAGGGTTTTCCCTGAAAACTAGCCTCATCCATTATGCATGAGGATTCTTGGAAACTCAGCAGGACTACCATCTCCTGCATAATAACTATGTATAAGGGTCATTCCTTCCGTCATCCTAAGTCCGACATGACACAGCAAGGTAGAACCCCTGAGGGTAACACTTTGGGTATATAAACACCATATCTTGCTGGGGTAGGCAGAGGAGAAAAGGACTTCCATGCTGACACACTGACGCGAGACGCTGAGGTTCCTGCACGCAGACACTCCAGCTCCTAGTGGTCTAACATCCCTCACGGGGTGTCCATCTCGAGACCAAGATGGGGTCCCACAGTCTCTCACTTCAGGTAATGGGGTTGACTTTATCCTAGAGGGATTCTTGGCTTTACACCTACATACATGCTAGGTACTCTTAGGTACATCTAGTTAGGGTCGCATCGTAGGAGTACGCTTTTAGTACTGTCATGTATTTTATATACTTGCCTGTATTCATTGTTTTAGCACAATGGTAGAAATCTACCATCCTTTTACTCTGTTGGTGCTACTAGTCATTTATATCTGTTTCTGTCTAATGGTTGTTTCAGCACACCAATTTTACACTAGAATGACGCTGGTTCAATAAATGCTTATTGAAAAATGTCCCCACTGTTTATTCTGTGTATCTCTCTGAGACAAAGTGAGCCTGAGTTACTGAGCGAAAAGTATCGTACTGTTTCCACGATCCCTGATGGGACAGAGTTGTCATGTTCGATAGTTGCCAAGAACTATTCGCTCCTTGGTAAGAGGGGTTGCTAGTGGCACTGTGAGCTAGCTGGTATACAGGCTAACATACCCGGTGGGGGTGTCTAGAATCAGTCTGGACACCAATCCTACAGTGTATGTTGTCTAAACACGCAGATCCTATATAGTTTTATAGGGACTACACGACATGGCGCCGCCAACGTTGGTTTGGTACTTATTTAACGGTCAAATCTGAGTAGTTCAGTCGTGCGGATATCAGAGACCCCTACTCACATTTCCCCAGAGACTTCTGGAGTGGGAAGGGAACTATCCGCCACAGCTGAGTAGGCATATCCTATGTATTGGCTGTAAGTTTATCAAGCTTGAAGGACAAACAGTTCCTATTGTGCATAAAACCTTATCTCAGTTTTCTTGAAACTTTTTCCTTCTTCAAAATAATGGCTGACGAAGACGCCGGTTTGCCAGCACAACGTGCTGCAGCTTGGGAGAAAGAACAGGAAGGTGAAATCAACATTTCAGAAAATGTTAGAAATGCCCTTACTCTAAAACTAGCAGACTATGGGGTCTCAGCTAGGGGTGGGACAGTCACATTCGTGATTGAGGCACACGAATCATATAGATCAGAGGTATTCTATTCATGGGTTAATTTCCCACAAGCAGATGCACAATCAAATACATTTCATTTTTATACTGAAGATGAAACACCAAATGAATACTGTCTGTATGAGGACATTGAAGTTCCGCTCACCTACCAGGAGCACATAAACTGGTTTAACGGCGCCCTCCCACATACAAAAGAAAAAGTGAGACTCGGTCCGCTCGGAAGAGATGGAGCGACTTGGCCAGTCCTAGCGGCCTACACACCACATCCAGACATTGATACAATGCAAGTAGCAGACTTGCGTCCACTTCATAAAGAAATAATAAAACTTTACAGAAACCTGACACAGTTCGTGATGAGAACACTCACACTTCAGCCTGCAAGGGCTACACAAGCAGGACAAATTCAGGGATCTACAACTAAAATAACACCACAAACCCTACACGCAGTTATGGGTAAAATGCCCACTAAACGTGAGCAAATGCCATTCTGGATAACTCAAAAAATAACACAGCTAGAGGCAGTATTTTCACACACAAGCCCTCAAGAAAAAAACAGAATGCTAACAATCTGCTTGCCAATGGGGATAGCTCCCCAGATAGAGGATTGTACCTCTTGGGGTACAGTTTTCGCTGCCATATAAACCAGAACTCATGGTATCCCTTCATTAGCAGTAATACCAGCTGTATTAAGACAGATAACGAATGAGTACGGAGCAGAACCTGCTCTGAACTTAGGGATGAAATTATTAGGTAATTTTGCCCAGGAATCACCGATAATATTAGCAAACATAAAAGGGGAGGCAGCAGCAGTGGCAATACGCCAACGCCTGAGGGATTTCACTCCTTTACAACAGGAACGTGAATTACCTAAAATTAATGAAGACACCTATGCTGAATTAGGTAGAGATAGTTTGGTAGCTAGAGCAACAAAACCTCAACTCATGGGTGGTCCTGAAAGGATAACACCAAGCAAGCACCCGATTCTTCCAAGAAGAAATGGGATAAAAACAACAAAAAACAAAAGAATAGAGAAAATAGATCTCAATCCAGGAGTGGGTCTCCTCAACAGGAGTCCTCCGAAAGGGGATACAACCTTAGGAATAGAGATAACATTAAAAAATCTGACGGGTATCAGGATACAGATACACGTTCCTCTCATTCCTTTCAGGGTTCATCAAAAAACTCCAAGAGGGAAGGACGGTCAGAACGCAGACAAGAAGAGCATACAAAGTCCAGAGACACGCAACGCGCTTCAGACTACACTTCCCAAAAAGAAGATAAGCCAAAATCAAAACCTCAATTTAAAAAGAAGTAGCAGGTCTTAAAGTTAGACATGCCCAGAATTCTGAGGACTCAACTTCTGAACGTGGAATGGGCTCTGATGATGCTAGACAGCGCAGCAGAAGGAACAATAGGTCGCCAGAACCTGATGGAATTTCTGGTGACAGCGGAGTTGAATGAACATATCACGGTGGAAACACCTGATACAAGGGTAAGTGTCCCACATAGGTTACATGAGATAACACTCCAAATGTAGGCGTACAAACCCAGAAAAATTAAAGGTCTCTTTTGGGAGAACCTGACTTATGGATATGACATCCTTTTGGCTGAAAAAGATTGGCCACCTCAAATTGTTATGGATTGCCCAAAGGGAGAAACAGTAATTTTGCCGGCTATTTCCGACCTCGTTCCTCTATACTTAAAACACACATACACGCAGGAGTGGGCGGTAGCACTTACTCCAGCATTATATCGCAACCATGTTGGGTGGGATGCTGAGCCACCTAACCATGTAATCCCAGTAAAAACTACTCCAACTCCACAGAGACAGTACCCAATAAAACAAGAAGTGAAAAAACAGGTCAGGGAGATCTTAGATCAACTTGAATATCAGGGTGTAATTGAAACTTGCAACTCTTCAATGAATAATCCTTTGTTTCCCGTAATGAAACCCGATAATTCATACGTCTAGTTTTAGACTACAAACATCTGAACACAGACACTAAAACATTTGCAGTACAGAATGCACATAGTGCCGCATTGATGAATAACATCGTGCGGAAAAAATACAAAACCACGTTAGATATCTCAAATGGATTTTTCTGCCAAGATATAGCGCCTGAGAGCAGATATTTGACAGCATTCTCAGCGCTAGGTTCCCAGCGTCAATTCTGTCAACTCCCCAAGGGTATAAGAATAGCCCTGGGTTGTTCTCGGCAAGGGTAACAGAGTTACTTCAGAATTTGGATGAAGAGGCATTGTTCTATGTAGATGATATTTATCTGATGGATGATGATTTAAAGGAACACTTGACCAGAGTGAGCAACATACTTTTGGGGTTCGCCTCTGAGGGCTACAAATTCAACTTTAAAAAAAAATCAAAAATAGCCCACCTCAATGTCCTATTTTTGGGATATGAGCTTTCAAGTGAAGGGAAAAGCCTGGCAGCTAACTTTTTAGAAAAGTGTGTGCTGCTCCAACCTCCTAAATCGCTGAAAAACTTACAATCCATATTGGGATTCTTAAATTTTGGCAGAACTTACATTTTAGATCACGCAGAAAAAGTAAAACCTTTCTATGACTTAATAAGACCCGATTTCTCAGTTAGGCATTGGACACAGGAACACACAGGTATCCTTTGTTCCCTACAAGCTGGCATGATAGCATCAAAACACTTGCAGACATGCGTGAATGTCCGCAACTTGGTGATCCGTGTTATAGCGGGTCAAACTGGATATACTTACCTAACCTTCAATGAAGGCGAAACAGTACCCATAGCATATAAATCACACTTGTACACAAACACTGAAATGCGTTTTGCTTCTACAGAAAAGATTCTGACAGCAGTACAGACCGCTGTAGCGAGAGAAAGAGCACTGGCTCTGGGGAAAAGAATAATTGTTGTAACTCCAGTACCAGCATTTGAGGCTATTCCAAAGGCTAGAGTTCCTAATGCTAAAGCCTTACATCCAAGATGGATACAATGGGCTGATTCTCTCACTGCAACAGATGTAGAATACAGATATGACTCTACACTTAAAACACAAGCATATCTGCAATATGAATATCCTCTCCCGAATGAAATACTGCCTCTAAATCAGTATGAATATATTATTTACACTGATGGTTCTGCTCAGCCAGCCATAGAAAGTAAACAGCAATACAGCACAGCGTGTGCGATTGTGAAGGGTCATATGCAGGAAGGCAAGTTCCATCCTAGCAGTACGAAGACACAGTCTCTAGGAGACTGCACGGCACAGAACTAAAAGCCCTGTTACTGGCACTAATAAATACGTATTGTGTGCGATTCTTTTTATTGTGTCCAGTCATACAATGAGTATCTTCACTACTGGGGTCAAAATGGGTTTAAAGACTGGTGGCACAATTAAGCATAGAATGCTATGGGAACAGGTAGCTGAGTTGAAAAACTAACTACCAAGAGCTCACGTGATTCACATGCTGAGTCATCAACGTGATGGCGTTCACGTTGAAGGGAATTCATTGGCCGATGAAGCCGCAAAGGGGGCAGTACGGGGGCCGTGGCTACGCGGCGTTGCGTGATGGCCGCCGTTTAGTGGAGCTCCGGTGAACCTAACCACTCCCGCATATCCGTCGCACTAATCCGCACCATCTGTAGAGGGAACTGTGAACCGGAGGACACCCTGCTCGATATTCCCGAAGAACGGAACTCGTGTCTCATTCCCGGACCGAGATACGGCTGCCGACGTATTGGGGCCTACCGGGGAATGAGAGCCGGGGCCCCGAGTGACGGCAAACGCTGATGGCGTGCTGACGCAGGCGGCTGGAGCTAGACCCCGACTCGGGCGGAGTGACCCGATCTCCCCGCTGCGGTGTCCCCACTGCGAGAGCGGCCGGATAAAATGATCGTTGTTTAACGGCAGGAAACTGCCGCTAAAACGGCGATAATGGGCTTGATAGCGTTATAGAATTCAAGAGCCCATGTTAGATGTGCAGGACATCTAACCTGGGCTTCTATTGAATTTATAACGCATATTAGCAAGCCCATTATCGCCGCTTTAGCGGCAGTCTTCAGCTAAAACGGCACTTTATCGCCGGTCTTGCTAATATGCCCCTGAATTTTTATGGGAATCTGATTTGCAACGTACCTCTATACACAACCTGGAACTCTATTTGGACATGAATTCACCACACTTCATGTAATGCTAGCACTACTCAGACTCTTTATTATTTTTATCAAAGGCTGCTTTAACCTCATTATCTATCTCTAGAATTCAGTTCCGACCTATCCCACAACTGTTGGTCCTGTAAAAACACTCCTGCACATACTTACACTCCTTTTTCCTCTGCCCTAATATTTCTCTTTTTTGACAAAGGTATGTAAATTAATTGCCTCCATTTGCTCCATTAATTTTCCTTTTGATGTCTACTCCATATTTCTGGGCAGCAATTCCATCCATTGGTTTGGTGCTCGTAGGATGGGCTCCTTTGTAGATTTGGTACTTGCCATTGCCTTTCAGGTTATCACTTCCAACTGGAAGGATGCCTCTAAAGTCACTTTTTCTGCTTGGTGGAATCTTTCTCTGTTCCCATCATAGGTTAGGACAGAGCCTCTGCAACCACCTCTCAGCAGCTCCTTCGAAAGAGGCCTCTGGTCTCCACTTACTAATTATTTGTCTTCTTCTGCATTTCGTAACAAAGACAGTCACTTTGTTTTTCAACTCCCATGAGTATACTGTTAAATCTTTCTCATAATGGTCATATTTGATTGCTATTAATTTACTACTTGAGATTGTATAATGTTCATCATTGGATATCTCTATTTAATATATTTGATAAGGATGTTGATTTTTTGCTGTTCCCCTTTTTTTTTTCTCTCTCCTTATCCTTTCTTTCTTTCTTTCTTATAAAACCTAAAATGCTAATTTGCTATGGTACATAACTCCTTAATTGTTCTTAGCTTGGCTCTATTTTTTGATAACGTTTGTTATAATAAGTTTTCACCTTTCCTTTATCATATACATTTTATGGATATCTTTTGTACCTCTTTATGACCGTTGAGATATTATTGTACATTGTTCTCCATTTGCTTCAATAAAGCTCTCTTAAACTTAAAAGAATAAAAAATATTTAACAAAAAAACTGGTTATTTTCCTTTCTGAGGAGATTAACTCACAATTGCAGAGAACCTGTTCGGTGTTAATTTCATTTGCATTGTTTGCAACTCGCCATTTCTCGGCCTCTGGTCATAAGACTGAAAGCTTGCTTGCATGTTTGTCTTTTGTCTAGTGTTAAAATTCTGCACAGTTTGGCAGCTTCCATTCATAGCAACTGGTGCATTAAAACTACCAACAATGTAATTGCCTTCATTTTTAGTTCTAAAGGGATTTGCTAGCAGTAATGTATTTTCTTCTTTCCACTCTATTGCACCTTTCTTTGTGCCCCCAGCAATATAACACAAGAGGAAAACCCCCAGGGGCACTTCTCCAACGTATTTCGATTAAATGTATTACAGTCATCTTCCAAGGTACATGCTGATGATTCTAATTGTATCTTTCATGTTGTTTATAGCTGAGTGATCACGTCGAATGACCTTTGACGCAATCCCATCATAGGGGTGTTTCTTTTATTCTACAACTCAGTTAGTTGTTTGCTGAGCAGTCGGGGAAATGTCACAGCAAATCTCTGCCAAGTTAAACACTCAAATGAAAGAAATTGAAAGGATGTGACATTTGGGCTCATGTGCCCTGAATGCTAATGGCCCAAATGATCTTTCGGGTCTCTAACTCTCTAATGCCTCATTGGACAGAGATACAGATGCTCCTTCACCGATGTACTGATGTCAGCATCCTTCATCTGGCAGTTCTGGCATCAGGGCCGATAGCTTTGGATGCTGGCCGCAAAAAACAGGAAACAGTGCAGTGACCATGCAGTGATGACAGTTTTACGATTTTGCTTCTTTGAGCACCGCCCCTTTCAGAGAGCGAAGCTCTTTTCTTCTTGGTGACAGTCAGGGATTATCCAGTGGGTTTTCAGTGATGGGTGTAAGACATCATAGTCTGCTGGAACATCTGGTTTTGCAAGAGTTTGTTGTCTCCCCACAAGAAACGGTACATCTTAGGAAACGTGAATCACCAAGGAGAATGTTGAACATTAGTGACAAGAAATTCAAAAGGCCACAAATTAGTTAAATTAACCCTGATCCGCATGAATCAGTCACAAAAAATATTCTCAAGAGCATAACACCCTGTGATAGAAGTACCCCACCTGGGGTCAAATGGTTGATCCTTCCATTTATTTTCAAATTGATCATTCCTCTTATCTGTTTCCAAATATGTGGATCCTCCGCCCACTTCCCACCTCTTCCCTTCTCTTCCCATCTCTTCCCTGCTCTGACCTATCCTACCCTTTCCCTACCCTGCCCTCTCCTTCCCTTCCCTGTGTCTCTTCCCCAAAATGCCACTGAACTCATCCCTTGGTCTCTTGGCCAGGTACAGACCGCTCTGATTAAGAGGCCCGGATGTCGGCCACCCCAGCCCCCGGTGCACCTGCCCTTTCTTCATACTTGTGATATAAAACCTTCAACCATGAAGAGCAGGTTCTTGCTGCAGCTTATGACCTTTATGCACACCCTGCACTCAGTGACCCTACCCAAAGCCCATTAGCTCACAACACAAAGCCTTTGGTCGTGCTCAGTGTGTGGCAATCATACAAACAGGTAACAGTGCAAGGTATGTGGTATCTGGACTCATTAAGGACCTCTCCAGGCAGAGTACTGTGCTGAGGGGGCCCCTGGAACTTGGGGGCCCCCTGCACCGTGGGGGCTGCGGGGCCTGTGTTACGCCACTGGTCCGAGCCTAGTGGGCTCTACCGGCGATTAAAGGCCCACTCCAGCGTTAAAGAGTTAACAAGAGAGCGGGCTTTAATGGCCGGTAGAGCCTGCTAGGAGGGTTTAAAGCTATTAGAACATTCCACCCGAGAGGGCAGAATTTTCTAATTACTAAAAACAAAGGCCTCGGGCTCCGAGTGGCCTTTGTTCACAGCAGCAGCTGTGTACAAAAACAACACTGAATGTTAGCTCTGCGGGCTTCTACCGGCCCGCAGAAGCTCGGAGCACCCCATTGTATGCAATGGAGTGCTCCAAATTCCAATGTTCTAATAAATCTTAAAAAAATCAATAATTAAGCTTTGTTAATGGGAGAATATGGTTCTTTATTCAGTAGTAAAATAACATTTGGAATAAAATCTATTCAAATTTCCCATTCAAAAACTTTTAGTGGAAGGGATGCTGTGGTTATAGCACAAATCCTAAAAACTACTGTGATTCACCAGTTGTGGTGAGTAATGCAACCATAACTGTCCCCAGTTCTGAAGGTCATGTGCTGTACCAAATGTGTGCTGCTCATGGTCAAAGGCCATTCATTATGGAAGCATGTGGACCGGGTGCACGGTGTGGCCAAAGACCACGTCCTGCCTAGATTCTGCCACTCATGACTGAAGGCCCAGCACGACAGGTTCTGTGGCCAAAAGTGTTGGGTCTTGGGTGACCCAAAAGGCTTCTCCTTTGTTCAGAGCATGCACATGCAGCCATGCACAATCACCTGCCCTCAGAACCCGCTAAGGATGGTCAAAGGCTGTGCAAGGCAAGTTCTCTGATCTCCAGTGGTGGAGTTAGGGCATGGCTAAATCCTGTACCTTTAAAACCAAAGCCTCCGGCGCATGGGAAAGGCCAAGAACTGTGGTTTCTGTGGCCGTTGAACTGAGCATAGCAGCTGAGCTGATGAACACCACCACCCCTTTCAATGCCTGCAGTGCAGGACCAAAGGCTGTGCACAGTGGGACAATGAGCAAAAATGGCTTTTGGAAAATAATGTGACATTTTGGTCATGCACTATCTGATTTACACTGCTTCAAAAAACTTCAGATGTTTTAGGCTTGAAGCTCAATCTTAAAAACGCAAATAGATTTTCCATCACCTTATATATGTACACATAGGCTCGGCGTCTACGCATATTGTATATGCATTTGTCTACGTTCTGTTCTTTAACCAGAATAGTGGATCTGGAAAGAACATTTCAAAGTGCTGTAAATGTTTTATTGATTTAATTTTTCAAACGGATATAAAAAGTATCTCTAACTGGTAGAACAAGAATAAACTGTTATATTAGTGTAGGCAATATTATGGATGACAGTGCTCTACGTGGCTTATCTATTAGCTCTCTCCAATTTCAGTTAAGGCATTTGCTCACTGATGCAGGTCTGTGAAAAGTTCATGTCACTGCAAATGGTTTATAATGTTGTGAACTGCATTGTTCAGTGTTCTTCAGGATGCCGTTGCACACTGTGGAACCGACAGCAACCTCTTGGAAAGAGGATGGATTTGCAGCTTTTGCTCTCTTCAACCTGAGGATTTCAATATGTGGTCCTGGTAGGCTTAAGAATACCAGCACTAAATATGTCATTTTAATCTGGTAGTGCCAAAAGAATACTGGTGCACAGATTAAGTACAGAGCAAATCATGGCTGCAGATTTATTAACTGCAGTTTTAGTGTCTCATTTGCATGATAACTTCAGACTGTCTGAAAAACATACAGACCTACAATGTTTATCGGTGACATGGCTACGGTTTCAACATCTAGACACCGCTGTCACACACTTCGTCTGCTTCCTGTTGCGCAAGGGCAATAAAGTTTGAAAGGTGGAGTACGTTTGTAGATTTATATAGTGCAGCTATACCCATGAGGGTATCGAGGCGCTGACCATCGGCACCAGGAGATTAAGCAATTTGGCCAGAATCACAGGATGTTGTGCTGACAACGAGATCTCAAAACCCAGCTCCCGACACGGCAGCTCTGGATGCTGAGCCACACCTCGAGTAGAATGAGGCATGCTCCATGGAACACTAACCTCCACTTCAAAGTTAATATTTGTTTTAAATGATTCACTATCTAAAACTTGTGAGCTCAAAACAGTAAGTTTGTTTTGGTGACAACGTGAATAAAGAAAATACACATCTGGTTCACAAGCATTTAAGAACCCAGAGTCGAAGCAGGTGTAGTGGCACCAAGGCCCAGCGGTGTGAGGAGACCACTTCACCCACATTAGTGACTGTTTTTTACTAAGAAACCAAGGGATGAATTCCAAGTTCCCTTGCTTTCATTCAGTCCCCTGACACCTTTGGTTACGCCACTGTGAGAACTGATAGCTCATGAACATGCAAGTATGAACCGCAGTAGGATGCATGCGCACATGATGATAAGTATGCATTCTTGAACTGCTGATTCATGAATACGTATGCACATTCACAAACTGTCAGTACAATAATGCTTGTATGCGGTCATGAACAGAAGCACACTGTAGCATCCTCTCCAGCCTGGGCACCCATAAAGGACTATGCCACACACAAGGCTTAGTAATACACGTCTTTATTCTTTGTGTGTAACCATGAACTCAACATTCAAAACCACCTTTCATCTTGTGTTTGTTAACCAAGTCCTTCTCATAAGTTGCCATATCATCTTTCTTCTCTCTGATTGGTCCAATGAGGTAACTTGGTACTCATTGCTCTCCCGAACATCAAAGTCACAGGACTTTCACCTGTGGTTGATTGGGGTGTTGAATGATAAGCTCTCAAAGTAGAATTAAATACAGTTTTCAAATTGAGCTTTTTAAGAGTGGCACACTGCACTGCTTTCTTTACCATACTTATAAAATGCTCAACAGGTCAGTTAGCTTGTGACCATATAAGTGTGCTATTTTGATGCTTTATTTTCAAATGCTCCAAGAAACTCTCTGAACTCTTGACAATAGAAAGGCGGACCATTGTCAGACTTCACTATGGCTGGAACACCCTATGTCGCAAAGATGCCATCTAATCTTTCAATGACTTGCTCTTGAGTTGCAAATGAACGATCTTCAATTAGTGGAAATCGTGAGTATTCATCCATAATCAGCATAGATTATTTCCATTGTCAAGTGGACCGAAAAGTCAATGGCTATTCTCTCCCATGCATGCTTCGGGAGTTCTGACATGTTGAAGATGTCATAAATAGTTTTTGTAGAAAGGCAGTTGCATAAATGACAGGCCTTTTCATTCCCTTTCAACCCTGTCATTAAGGTAAGGAAATTAAACTCTGTCTCGGAGAGCTCGCTTTTGTGGCAACAATTCTAGGATGTCTTTCAAGGGCTACCTCAATTATTTTCTGTCTCAGACTTTCTGGATTCAGGATTCTCGACTCTCGTAATATAACTCCTTCCTGAGTTATGGACAGTTCATCCTGAACATTTTTGTATTTTTGATATTCTCCATCACTGGTGAGCGGTTAAGTGTGTTGGTTTCATGACTGATGTGTAGTTATATCCTTCAACTTTAACATGCCACTTCATAGCTCATGGCCATGATAATCTGGGGCAACTAAATGGCAGCTGGTGCGTTTGATTTTACAGTGAAGTTGATATAAGCTCTCAGCTGTCGTGGATGGAGTACTGTGACCTTGTATAGGCCGTCTACAAAAGTAGTCAGCAGGGTTCTGATAACTCTCTGGACAATGCACAATGGTATATTCATTCTCTTGTACCACAGTCCCCATTGTTCAATTCAAGGAAGCATTTTGGCCTTTGATTTCCAAATATAGTCAGTAAAGCTTGATGATCAGTTACCATCGTAAAAGGTTTTCCATACAGGATTACAAGGAAATGTTCACAAGCCAATACCACAGCTAATCTTTCTTTCTCAGATTGTGAGTAAGCACGCTCTGTTTGGGACAAACGTCTACATGCATAGGCCACACTATGCCTTTGAGCATTTGGGTGCCCACTGTGCTGTGCAAGAATAGCACCTAACCCGACTGGGCCAGCATCAACTACAACCTCTGTATGAAGCTTTGGATTGAAATATGCCATTTCAGTAGCATTCTCAAGGACTTGTTTAATTTCCATGAAGCTTTTCTCACATTCAGGTGACCAATGAAATGAAACATGCTTTCTCATCAAGTCACTCAATGGAGCACTTATAGTGGCAAAGTCTTATATGTATCTGGAAGAGTAACTGACCATGCCAAGAACTGAACACACAATGGAAACATCTTGTGGGATCAGCATTTGACAGTGCTTGTACTTTAGCAGGATCTGGTGTCATACTCCCATCCGAAAAGATATTGCTAAAGAATTTTAACTTTGTCTTATGGAACTCACATTTACCTGCATTCAAAGTCAAACCAGCATCAGCAAGTAAATTACATACATTTTTGTGAAGCTCCGAAAACCAATACGTGTTCACTGTAATTGAACGCATTCATGACAGGCTGTATGATACGTCGAATGATGACTTGAAACAGTTCTGCAGCGAATGACACACAAAAATTTTCTTTTTTATCGAAACAGACCAACGTGTGAAGAAAAGATTGTAATGTACCTGTAATCTACTTCAAGTTCTAACTGATGATAACCTTGATTTAAATCAAGACGAGAGAAGACCTTTGCACCATTTGGATTGCGTTATCATGTCAGCAATGTGTGAACCTGGATGATGCTTCACGTTCAATTGCCTTGTTAACTCGACGTATTTCTCAACACATATGCGTACAGCTCCTTCACTGTCTTTAACTACTATGGGAGAAACCCAGGAGTTGGAGCAGTGGAACGGTCAATAATATCTTGCTTAAATAACGATTCAAGTTCTTACTCAACTGCTTCTTGCAAATGAAAAACAATTTGTCTATGTGTTTGAGCAACAGGACTGACGTCCTCATTAAAATTCGACTTGACTTTTATAGTCTTAAGTTTTCTCAAACCATGAAATAATGAAGGAAACTGACTTACTTATTTTGTGGTGGTTATGCTTAATTCACAGAAATCAGTCCCATATCAGCATATGTGCAGAAACTGGAGCAGAGAGGCCCTAGATTTTGTGCCTTGAAGCACATAGATGGGTGCTTCTATCTGTGGTTTTCTTATGTTTCATTGTTGCTACAAATGAACCATGACTTTTATGGCATCGATGCAGCCCATATATACACTTTGGTTTTCAATGGCATAATTTGTGGAAATGGAGATAATACATTGCATAATGTTTATTGATCTAACAATATTGAAAGGTATCGGGTAACCATTTACTTTCAGTGTAATTTTAGGACAATGTTTGGAATGACTTTGGTGCTTAGGTATGTCGATATTTTTTTGACTGACATTTTTCTTCACAAGCTGCCAGCCCAACATGCGCACGCTTTCTGAGGTAAACATCGCGTGGCACAATCACTTCCTTCACTCTCACTTGACTTCGATACAGAGGAACTGTTTGTCGATGATTTAGACAACGGTCGACATCATTCGGTGTCGCTTTGTCTTAACGGATGTCGCCGCTTGGACTTGTGTGTGCACGTCGAACGTTGCTTCTGGAACTTTTTGTCAACCAATTTGTTTTCACGCTGTGACGCACTTGCATTTCTCTTGACTTTGCAAACTGTCACATAATGGTTCTCTTTCCCACAGCCTTTAAAAATCTGTCCGAGAGCGGGATATTTACCTTCTTGTGGGAAAACAAAATCCACATCTACAAAACAACTTCTTTTATGGGCAGATATCACCTCATGTCCTTGAGCCTTGAGCTTCAGCTTACTTTTTACACTCATGACTAATTCATTTTGGGCACCCTCCGGCCTCCATGTCGGCAGCTTGTCTCTAGGCACGCTCTTCAGCTCTGGCAGCTATTAACACTCGCCCAGTTAAGAGTTTTTCTCAGCATTCGTCGTCTGGATTAATGTAACAGGCATCCATCAATAACTCTCAGATGCATAGCTTCTTCATCATTAAATTAATTGAACTTAACAATATCTGATGAGTGTGTTGAGTCTCTCCACAAACTCAACAATGGTTTCACCAGCTTTCTGTCGTTCCTGGTTGAAGATGTATCTTTTGTGATCAACATCTTGGCATTGGATTAAACTTGAGATTCAACACTCTTTAATCCGATGATATGTGACTTAATCATCAATTCATGGCATTCTCTTTATGACTTCTCTTTACACACGATCTCCATCAATATTTTTGAGATACTTGATTATTTTTTATCAGTCTCTTCAAGTGCATTGATGAAATCATCAAATGTTTCTATCCAAGCAGTCCATCTACCACCAATATTTGGCTTTTTGGCGCTATCGAATGATGGTGGTGGTTTCAGGAAAACGGCAGCGTTGTGGCCATTTATTGAAGTGACTAACATTGAGGGTAGAGCTCTCTCTGGCTCCCTCATCTGTTCATCTTGAACCTGTTCATGTGAGCCATCTCCAAGGTGCTGAGATGTGCTGGCCTCGGGATCATCCTTGATGACTTTTGGAATAACGGCCCCAGTCTTTGCCTCCATTCTTTCAACCTTCCACAGCTCCAAAGATATCTTCAGACATTTTGGAGTGCCACCAGCTTAGTAAGCACAACCACTGGGTTGCGGCATACCAACTCAAGTCAAGTCAAGTCAAGGAGAGCTTTATTCGACTGCTTTTTTAACAATCATAAAAGCACATAAAAAATATACCATATTCACCATTAAATTACACTGAATAAATTCAATAATCAGATAACGCACAATAAAACAAATTAAAACCAAAAAGAATAAATAACACAGCAGTGATATAAGCTGTCTAAAAAGAGGCTGAGTGCCCTCTTTAATTATAATACTTCATTAATAATACTTTTCCTAAGGTGGAGCACCTTCTTCAAAAACATAGCTAGCCTCCAGGCTATGTGTCTGTTCTCCAAAACTGAAGTTTAATAACTGCCGGGCGACATTGCCTCAACCCCTGTTGTTTTAAAATTGGAATTATCCACACTTTCCTTAACTCTATGTAAAATTTGCAGAATAAAACTAAAATGAATGGTGGATTGATCGGAGCGTTTGTCACTACCGGACATAGTTGCAATGTTTGTGACCAATCATTTATTTTTGGAAAGGTCACTTACAGTCTATGAACAGTACCCAACCTTAATCTAGTTAAAAGCAACCTATCAAAACCACCAGGTACAAAAGTTAAATATGGCTCCATCCCTATAGTAGTTAGTATTAACTGATGTTGTTTAACACTGGGCTTTAAGATTTCCTGACACTCTTATTGTGTCCAATAGCTGATTTTAAATGGAACACTAATTACATTACCTGTTTGGGAAAAAATACGCCTTCCATTGCTAAAACGGTTCAGCTCAATCTGGATGATGTTCTATTAAAGATATCTGGTATGGCAGAGAAATGGTCTCCCTTATTTTTGTCATGGTGGGGCAGGTTGGATTCTTCCAAAATGATGATGCTCCCTGTTATTAACTTCTATTTGTCCATGCTACCAGTGAGACTCCTTTAAAAAAAAATTTAAAACTCTTAATGGTGTTTTAAGTACATTTCTCTGGAATGGCCGGAAAGCTCGTATTTCTATATCTTCCTTGTCTGCTCCTAAAGATAGGGGAGGTGTCAATTTTCCCAAATTTCGTCAATACCACTCCTCCTTTTTAATCCGTCAGGTTTTACTCTTATCTGTTCTTTTGAGGAACCCTCCATATCGTGTATGGTATAGATTGGAGGAATCTGTGGTTCACCCGCTTCCATTCTCCTCGTTAGCCAACTTCACTCATTCCCTCGCTCATTTAAGTCCCCAACCATTTCACAGTTTATATTGACCTTTAACCCGGTCCTTAAAAATCCCTTTCACCTTTGCAAATATTCCTGGATTCCCTTTATGGCATAATAAGTCCATTAAACTTTCCAACCATACCATTTTTGGGAAAAATTGGGCTGCTAAAGGGATTATCTAGGTTAAACACTTATTACAGGATATGCACTTTCTATCCTCTCAGGAAGTGCAATCTAAATTCCGCTTGCCTGCCACTTCCTTCTTAAATATGACTCTTTAAGAATGCTCTTAACTCAAAAGCTTTCTTTATCTCTGGATCATCCTCCTCTCCATCTGACTCCCCATTACAGACAGGAGACTCCAGAGGGGGAGTAGCGACGCTGTGGCCTGGGTGTGAGGCGGACTGGCTGGGAGCACCTGGACCACGGAGTGAGGGCTGGAATCGTGCGCCCGGACGGGTGTCGCGCCCGAGGGCCGGCGCCGTCTAGACCTGTGGTGACTGGGGTGCACCCTCTCCCCCATCGATACCAATATAGGGACTGAGCGGCCTCCTCCTCCACATTACCTGTCTCACTCCCAAACAGAGGCCAGCGCGCAGGGACACCGTCGCGCCATACCAGCAGCACCCCATATTGTGTGGGAAACGGGAACTGGCGACAGAGACGGCGGTGGCGGTCTGGGGTGGTGAGCCCCATCAGACAAGTAATAAACCGCTTACAGCGGCTGAAACGAGGCATACATCCGTGCCTACCGGAGATCCAGTGGACGAGCCGGCTGGTGAGGAGGTCCGGAAGGTGGATGCACACTTGCCGCTTCTGGTCCTCCGTGGTGGCTGAGAGCGGGACGCTTCTAGTTTTTGCCCTCAAGACCGGCGAACCTCTGAGGAAGACATCAGGGTGCCGACCCGCCCTTGCCCCTCTGGAGACATTTCTGTGCAGCACAGCTAATAAATACAAGCACATATCATGGCAACAGCACGAGGCCTCAAGTCTGCTCAAGCGAATAAACTTGATAAATATGTTTACACTAGGGAGAATGTGCAGGACCCTTCCCCCAAACAAAAGGCAACTGGTGATCAAGGGAGCCCAGACAAAGACCCCACGCTCAAGGATGTCATGGCGGCAATTGCAGGTATTAAATCCTCCCTAGAGCACAAAATGGACACTATCTCTCTCGAAGTTAACCTAATTCGTGCAGATCTTAATAAGAATAATGAAAAATTAAAGCAGGTGGAACTTAAGACTAACAGTCTAGTGGAGGACACATCCCAAATACAAACTGCAATAGGGGAGCTACGGGCCTTCAGGGCACTCGCAGAGGCAAAAATGGACGACTATGAGGGACGTCTCCGCCGCAACAACGTCCGAATTTTAGGGGTTCCGGAAAAGGCAGAAGGGGAGTCAACGGACCTCTTTGTGGAGGACCTTATTCTTCAGCACCTCAAACCCAAAGTCCTTGGAAACCTCTTCGTGGTGGAGCGGGCACATAGAGTCCCCGGGGGTCGTCCGAAGCCGGGGGCCCCCCCACGTCCGATCCTGGCCAGGATCCTCAATTATCGGGACCGCGATGCTATACTTCAATGTGCCAGAACGAGGGCCCCGCTGCGCATTGAAAATGCCGACATCTCCTTTTTCCCCGACTTCACTCAGATGGTTCAGAAAC
The DNA here is from genome assembly GCA_963921515.1 of Calotriton arnoldi. Taxonomy (NCBI): domain Eukaryota; kingdom Metazoa; phylum Chordata; class Amphibia; order Caudata; family Salamandridae; genus Calotriton; species Calotriton arnoldi. The sequence goes on along the minus strand of CAWUFW010021774.1, from coordinate 11,409 downwards.
AAAGACGTTCATTCCTGGGTGTCAAGAAACTACTTCGAGATAAAGGCCTTAAATACGCAATGCTTTTCCCGGCTAGACTTCGAGTGGAGGCAGATGGAAGGGCCTGGTTCTTCGATTTTCCAGAAGCGGCGGTGCAATGGTTGGAGTCCCGTAAGGCGTGAACGGGGTTGCGATGAGATTGTGATTTGGAACACTGAAAATAATCAGCAGTTGTTTGGATGCCTGAGTACCCCGTCCCGAGGTACCATAGACGGGTAGGAGTTCAATAGAAGGGTGAAATGTTGGCCGCCTTTCTGGACCTCTGGGCGATAGACAGTTTCCTCTCAAAACTCAGTGTAACGTTTGTTGGGAGGGGTTGGGGGAATCGGGGCCATTGCGTTCCCCATTTTACTTCAGTTAGTATTGGACATTGGGCGACAGGCACTCTGCCAAGTTGTTATGGGCAGTTACAAGTCCAGAGGGCAGGGCAGCAGGGTGGGGGGTTGTTGGTGGGGGGGTTTGACTTGGTTTTATTCATTTTGTTTTTCATCGACAAAAATGCAGCAGGCGCAGCGAGAGATCAAAAGGTTTTCTACATTATTAATGCATACACAGTGGGATAAAAGTGTTAAAATTCTGAGCTGGAACGTAAATGGGCTTGGTGATAAAATTAAGCGCAGTGTAGTCCTCCAATATGTCAGAAAGCATGCACCTGATGTGGTACTTCTCCAGGAGACACACTTGATGGGCCGCTCCTGTAGAGCATTGAACAGGGGTGGATATAAGTTGATTGCACATGCAGGATTTACGACTGGTTCCAGAGGGGTGGGCATTATGGTAAAGAACACCTTCCCCCTAAACGTGAATTCCACCTGTACGGACGATAGGGGCCGCTACGTGGGCATCACTGGGTCCTGGGAGGGACGCGTCATCACGTTACTATCTGTGTATGTTCCACCTGGTTTCCAGACCACCACATATCAGGATCTCCGCTTCACTCTTCTCTCTCTGCCGGTGGGATTGTTGGTGTTGGGAGGCGACTTTAACTCTGTGGGCTCGGGCGAATTGGATCGCTGCCCTCCCCGGGACGTGGGGCCCTCTGCACGTTGGCTGCCCGAGTTCCTCGAGGCTATGGGATTGGTGGATAGTTGGCGCACATGTAACCCTGAGAAAAAACAATACACTTTCTACTCCGGGGCCCACCGCAGCTTTTCGCGACTAGATTACATTCTGGTGCCTAGCTCCCACATCTCACATGTCCACGAGATCCGACACCTAGCTAGGGGCATATCCGACCACTCACTGCTATGGGTGCACATACTCCTGGACAATACACGGGTGGGTAGGGTGGCCCCGATCAACCCCTGGTTCCTTCGCAATCCCAAAATTCGTAAGGGCCTGCTCACTACTATTGACAACTATTTCAAGGACAATGAGGGTACTGTGACCTCCGCCCAAACGCTCTGGGAGGCCTTTAAAACAGTGGTTAGGGGGGAGGCCTTGTCCCTAATATCAGGTCACAAGAAGGAACAACTAAAGGAGGTGTCTGACATAAAAGATGACATTTATAGATTGGAGAGGGAGTTGGAGGGACAAGACGCCCCCGAGACACTCCATCTGCTGCGACTTAAACAGGACGAATATAAGGCGTTAGTTACAGATGCGGCTCGAACATTAGGGAGAGAAAAACTTGGGAGACTCTACGACATCGGTGATAAAGATGGGAAACTAATAGCCTGGCTTGACAAACGGGAATGGGCAAGTAGACTGGTCCCGGTCCTCCATGACGCTGCCAACACCAGTATAGTACTCCCTCAGGAAATTGCAAACCACTTCGCTGTTCACTTCGAGGCAGTGTATAAGTCTGTGACACCCTATGCAGAAGACGACTCAGCAGAACTGTTGAGAGATATTACTTTGCCCACCCTTTCCCCGTCAGACAGGTAATTAATGGACAGTCCCCTATCCACAGATGAAATAGCACAGGCAATAAGATCGCTCCACTCCGGAAAGGCCTCCGGGCCTAATGGGATCCCCATAGAACTGTACAAACTTAACCCTGATAGACTGGCGACCCACCTCAGGTCTATGTTTGAAGAGAGCAGGGAGAAGGGGGAATTACCCCTGGATCAACGTATTGCTAATATCGTAGTTATTCACAAAGAAGGCAAACCTAAGACAGAATGTACCTCATATAGACCTATCTCCCTTCTGAATGCCGAACCTAAAATTCTGGCAAAAGTCCTAGCCAACCGCTTAGTTAAAATCATTCCAGACCTCGTTCACCCTGATCAGTCAGGTTTTATCCCACATCGTAACACGGCGCTGAATCTGCGCCGTGTCCATGGAGTTCTTGGTAGAGCCGACACTATACGTGAGCCTGCGGTCTTAGTATCCTTAGACGCCACTATGGCGTTTGATATGGTCGAATGGCCTTATCTTTTTGCAGTACTGCAGAAACTGGGGTTTGGCTGCGAGTTCATTCGGTGGGTACGTCTTTTATACGCAGCTCCGTTGGCGCGGGTTGTGGTTAACAACAAGCAATCGGACACATTTGCTTTAAGTCGTGGCACCCGCCAGGGATGTCCGCTTTCCCCTCTCCTCTTTGCGCTGGCACTCGAGCCATTGGCGGCATGGATCCGGTGGAACCCAGTGATTCGTGGACTTCGGTGGTCACCGGATTGGGAGGACCGCATATCACTCTACGCCGATGACGTGTTGCTTTACCTAACCGACACCCGGAAATCTCTGGTGGCCCTAATCGACATACTGGCGGTATATAGTAGATATTCAGGCTTCACGATTAACTGGAATAAGTCTCACTTATACCCTCTTTCTGGGGGATTGCCGGTCCTACCCCGTAACTGTCCAATACAAGTCAGTACCTTAGGTTTTAAATATTTAGGGATCTTCATTTCCTTAGACCCCATACTCCGCTATGTCCTGCAAAACTCGCTTGATGCTGTCCCGCCGGCCTATTTCAAAGAAATTGAACACCTTCAGAGAGAGCTTTTATGGAACGGGGCACCACGAATAGTTCTCAGAAAACTCACCCTACAGTGGTATGACGGAGGCATCGCTCTCCCTGATATTAAAAAATATTACTGGGCTGCCCATATGGCAGCTATTAATCATGGAATTTATGGAGCCCCTGGAAATCCAGGCTATCAAATGGACAGATGGCTTCTCCCGGGTGGGAATTACACGAGAGCATTGTATTCGAAACCCGCAAGGCCTCCGCTGTCAGGCCCTACTGGGCATTCGGTGGCGGTCTGGCATGCTGCCAATAGGTCCCTGGGTTGGGAGGGGAAATTGACGTTGGCCACCCTCCTGTGGGACTCTGCGCGGTTGGGGAATCTGTGCACGACAAAGGGATTTGATAGGTGGGACACGATTGGTATCTCTCGGATCCAAGATCTGTGGGAAAACGGCGACATTAAAACATTCGCTGCGCTTCGGGATCAATATGAGCTGGCCAACTCAGAACATTTTCGTTATCTACAGGTGCGGCATGCCATACGCTCGGTCTGCCCGCGGGGTTCCTCCCCTCCGGAGTCCTCCCCATTGGAGAGTAGGTTGCTGGATGGGCACCTCCCAGAAAAGACTATTTCGTTGATCTATAACAAACTAATTTATAACATGGAAGACCCTCTTGTGTCGTTGCGACAGAAGTGGGTAGCGGACGGCATCGAGATAGATGACGAGGATTGGCAGGAGGCTGTATCGTCTCCCAGGGTGGTGGCGATACCAGCAAGACTGCGTTTGGTACAACTTAAAATCCTCCATAGGATATATATGACAGGGCCTAAACTGGTACAATTGGGTAAGGCTCTCTCCGGAGATTGTCGTAGATGCTGTGGACATTTGGGAACCTTTTTACATATCATCTGGGAGTGCACATATATTCAGTCCTATTGGAAAGGGTTACACGGAGTGGTGGGAACGGTGGTGGGAGTGCCCCTCCTTCCGGAGGCACGTAGATGTTTATTAAACATATGGGAACCAACTGATCTGAACACACACCAAACACAATGGGCCACGCTGGGATTCATGGTAGCAAAAAGAAACATTGCCCAGGCTTGGGGGGGCCTCAACCCCGCCCACCCTGGAGACATGGAGGTCGGATATGGATTGGTGCATGTTCCGTGAAAAGACAGTATTTGTAGCTCGGGCTGCCCCAAAAAGTGGTCCAGGATATGGGGCCCTGGAACTCATACCGAGGGGACATATGCACTCCACCGCAGGAACTGGCCCTAGACGAACAGCTCTCTCCTTGATATGTACCTAGTGTGTAATTATGGTTAGAACTTGTTGCGCCACGAGCAGAATCTGTATTGATGTATAGTAAAATTGTGAGTCGATGACTGTTAACAAAAAGAATCATAAAAAAAATAAAAAAATTCATGTATGTGGGTTCACCAATGGTGCAAGATTACTGACAAGAAGGTCCTCTTTGAGGTTTCCAAAAGATGGTACTTTTGAATTGCAAATTATTGACAAATTAAGGGAAGGGTTGTGAAATAAAGACACCATCTAGAGCTGCACAATTTGAGGCCTTAAGCATGTGGGAAAAAGACAGCAAGAGACAAAGCAAGTGAGGATAAAAAAGGTAAAGCACCAGATGCAGGAGAAGGGAATTAATGATGATAAAAGCTTCCAAATAAATAATGACTCAGGGGATGAAGTCAATGGATGCATTGTTAACTGAGTGTCCGCCACTTTATGTGGTTCCCATTAAAAATACTGGAAAATAGTGTACTAGTAAGTACTACAGTGGCTACTGCTTCTGTTACAACAGAGAGAAACACAGATTGAGAGAACAGTGCAGACATTTCAGATTGACCCACTACCTGTTGATTCAGCACTCGACAGTGATGCTGGCCTCCAGGTGCTACTGCTTTAAATGTGACTGATTCAGACCAGATATCACAAACTACAGATGCACAGGCAATGCCTAGAAAAATTGTGACTGTGCCCTAAATTAACATGGCCCCTCACTCAAAAGGTTCAAAAGAGCTGCAGAAGGAGTGATTACGGCAGAGTTTATTTCAGAAACCTCAGAATTCACAGATTATTGAACAGAAATTACCCCAGACAGTCCAAGCAGTGAAAGGTGGGGGAGAAATAGTCTTTACAACACCAATAGCCCAGGAAAAATGAATATATTTGAAGATGGGATTTCTCAAACCTGCTGTGGAGGAAGCAGCAGTGCTTAAAAAGATAGAGAGCATGGGGGACCAAATTAACCCAGACCATGGAAAAGAGAAACAGCTTAGTGTTTAAATTCAACATTTGAACATGAAGAAATTAACAGTCCCTGCTGTTTAAATCATGAAAATGTGAACCAGTGTCAGGAAAAAGAATTAATTTCCCTGAGTAAGGAAACAAATACATGTGCAGTAACTACACATGGTAGACTGACCGATTTGGCTCAAAAATATGAAATTAATGTTTCAGGAAGTTTTCCATTTCAGAAAAGCTTCAGGGTACATATGAATGATGAGGCAAATGAGACAATGTGTTCTTCAGGAATGCAGTTGCACATTGCAGAAATAATAAAATATATTTTCAAATGCAATGGGTTTGAGAAATTAGGAGACAAGTGGGCAAGAAAACATGAGAAGAAAAAGAAACCACCAGACCTAGCAAGGAAACTGGATAAGAAAAAGAAACCACCAGATCTAGTTGAGGAAAATAATAAGCAGAATGAGGGAGAAGCTTTTGCTTACTCATTGAGAGAAAAGGTGGGAGAAGTGCATGTTCATGTGCCACGGAACAAAAGTGAACTTGCAGCATTTCTGAACACATTCCCACAATTGAGAGACAAACTTATGCTGTGGTACCCACAAGTAGATGGATTTGTTGAAATTTTAAAAGAGTTGTGCATTAATTTGGAAATGTTCTTTGACATTGCCATGCAGACTGAATTGTGGTTAGAATCTAAAGTTGTTGTGCAAAGGCCAGGTGAGGAGACAATGATAAGGGTTTGCATGAATGCACCATCATTTTCTGTTGTTATGGAGAAAAACGTAGCAGTGATTACTTTCCTGAAGGGCAGAGTGCCAGCAAAGGATGTTGATTGGGTACAGATTAAAAGAACACAGGATGGAAGTAAAGGTGTTTTGGTCTGTGCAAATTCAGGTATGGATGTTGTACTGCTGGAAAAGGTGTCCTTTGCCATCTTTATAACAGATTTGAGCATTGGAAGAAGAAAAATAAATTTAAACATGATGCACAAACACATAGAAAAATGCAGGTGCAAAGTATGCCAGTTAAGCAAATGCAAATGTCAGTTCAGAAACAGGTACCAATGGCAGGAGTTTTTCAAGCCCAGATGGTCCCACTAAATATGGAAAATGCTAAAATTAATTTAAATAAGTTGTCCAGAGCAAATGTGAATTATTTTCAGAAACAAAATCAGAACCCAGTTCAACAGGTTGCTATATTTGAAAATGAGAGTTTTAACCCTAACAATTCTGAATTTACCAAGTCCATTGTGAAAGCAGTGGAAGATCCAGACTTAGTTGTAGGAATTTTAAAAGGAGAAATTACAAACCCAGTTTTAGAAGAATTTGCACCAAAAATAGGCCCATTTGAGGAAAATTACCAATTTGTTGTTTGTGACTCAGGCCTAGCAGGAAAACAATTATTTTACAAATTAAACAGCACAGGTTACTGTACACCAGATAATGTTAATTTTCAGATTCCTGATGAGGATGTACATTTTAAAATGGCCCAACAAGAGACAGCTGTAGCATTGTTTTCAGAAAAGACAGTTGAAAAATTACCTTCTGATTTGAAAGAAATAATAAACACAGAAGTAAGGGAGTTCACAGAGAAGGATGTCAGATTAATAAAATGTGCAGAACATGTCTTATTCAAATTAGAACCAGATGACATGTATTCAAGAACACCATCAGTTGCAGAAATTTTATCCATAATTGGAGATAAACTGAGTAAAGTATTTTTGATGGAATTGATTGGAAGTTTATGTAACTTTCTGATCACAGGTTCACAGAAACTAAATGAAAAGAACAGATTAGTGCAGGAGATTAATAGCATAACTTTTCCATGTTGTCCTGTGGTACCGAATCCAGCCAATATATTTTTTCACATTCCATGTGCTGAAGAATGGCTTACTGTTATTGATTTTTGCTCAAGTTCATGTCACAGTGCCATTGCATGAGAATAGTCAGGAGTACTGTCAAAAGAAAATGAATGTCTGGGACACATAATTGGAAAGGGAGGTAGAAAGGTGTCACCAGAGAGAGTGGAAATAATTCACCAGATGAATCCACCTCAAATTCAGAAAGAAGTCAGGAAATTTTTGGGAATGGTTAGCTGCTGTAGAGAGTGGTTACTAAACCTTTCCCTAGTGGCTAAGCCTTTACTGAGGCTGACACACAAGGATGTGTCTGATCCGCTTCCATTGGACAACAATTGCACCAAAGCATTCCTAGAGTTGAAAGAGAAAAAGTGTTCGCGCCCCAGCACTAGGAATGAAAGTTTATTTAAAAGAAAATACACCAATTTGCAGTGAGAGGGAGGGCTGCGCTCTCTCAGTGCCTGTTCAAAAACATGAATGTGTTCAAGGGTCTGTGATGTATTTCCCAATGACCTTTGATCCCAACATCAATGAAACTGAATATGAGTGTCTAGATGTCATGAAAATATGCATAAAGCCAAGATCAGACTTTAAGGATGAACGTCTGATTCAGCCCAACAATGTCCATTTTGTAGATGGCCCATATTTGAAAGGTAATAATGACACATTAAGAGCAGCACATGCTGTGCTCCCTATACATTATGTTGTCAAAGCTTCATGGCTTTCAGTAGTTACCTCAGCCCAAAATTCGAAATTGATTGCTCTTACCATAACATGCAGTATATCTGCTCAAATGGAGTCACTGTTGTCATGGGAGAGAGAATTGCTAATTCAGTTGCACAAAATTGTATTCTGTTAGCATATACATTCAATGGAATCTTCACAGGTGAATTAATAGAGGCTCAAGAAATTGTTTCAGAAGCAGAACAACAGGGTTGTATCAGAACTGTTTTTGAGAAAAGTGACAACTGCATAGTAGCAAATGTATTATTGCAAAAACTGATGCCCAGGTATAGATTGCCAGTTTCTCTGAAATCAGATCATAATGAGGTCTCAAAGATGATGAGTGCAGAACAACAGATTGGACAAGGAGTGAAGTGTAGCTATCTGCCTGAAGTTTCAAGCATAATAAAGCAACACAAAGACAGCACAGAGTTACACTTTGCAAAAGACTGTGTTTCAGCATCACCCAAGTGGCTTGAAAATGGACATGCAAATGCACTTGTGAAAAACACAGATGAAAAGACTAGCCATTGCTGTGAAGGTCTGACTGATGAGGAGCATGCAGTTTCTCACCAGATTGCAGCTGCTACACAAGATCTGCATAATGGATGGTGCAACGACTTTGATCTGAGAGATGCTGTGAAATGGAAAGGCCTGTTCCAAATGATCCTGGCAAAGACTGTTGTGAAATGTGGTGGCCTTCCAAATTGGGTGTATGCCTCTCACACACGTATGGTCCTGTGTCCCCTTGATAAAACAGCTCCTCTTCAAGAAGAGATGCCAGCAGTGGTCAAAAGTCCACAGAAGAGGGTCAGTCAAGCTGTAAGGGAACACACAGAGTCTGAAGCAGCACTAGAGAAAACTGAAGTGGCACTGGAAAAGCAAAAAGTGGAAACTGACTCAGATGAAAGCGGTGTCCAAAGGGTGAAAGAGTCAGATGCAGCCTCTGAAGAAGAAATTAGTGCTGTGGGCCTACGAGTGGAGGTAGGAAAAAGCTGGCTGAAAGGGTATCCAAAACGTCTGGAGTGGTCCCTTGAAGAATCATTTGCACCCATAGCTGAAACATCTGAATCTGATCAAAGTGAAAATAAAAGTGAAAGGCTTGGATTGAAAAAGTGCAAAGAATTGATGGTGCTCTGTCAGAGTTTCTCAGCACCTGAGTGGTCAAATTGCATGGAAAAAGTACAGAATGCCACACTGTATGAGCCACCCTGATGGCAAGCTGATGGAGAGCCAAGAAATGCTGAAACAATAACTGAGAATTGTCAAGAGCTGAAGAGAAAAGAATATTTGAATGATGAAAGAAAAAGAAGAAAAGAAGAAAAGAAAATAGAAAAGAGAACTGTCCTGTTGAATTCTCCTTTTATTATTTGAGTTACTTATTTTAGAGAAGACTAACAGTTCCAAGAAGCTAATTACAGAACTCTGCACTAAACATTTGAGCTTGGCTATATATGATCTGATTACAGACAAGACTTGTGTTTGCCTTAGAAATAGAAGTAAAATTGTTATATGCTCAGCTTTTGCAATACAAATGTCACTTGTGAAAATAAATAAGTGTGATGATCTACAAATCATTTGAGGTATCATGATTTGTTATCATCAAAGGGTGAGTTGATAGAGCTAGATTTCTCAAATTAAGCATTGCTTTATTTTTATGTTTCAGACAGATTGCATTTAAAATGGCATGCTGATTTTGGTGCAAGTGAAAAACACATGGCACATGAGACATGAAATGAGGCCTGGTAAATGCTTTCAGTCTGAAATGCTTGTGCTGAATTAACATGTGTTTTTGCAGTGTAGAGAAAACTCGTGATTTCAGTGGCCTCTTTAGCTTTGAATTCATGGAATGTGTTCTCTCTTCCCAGTTTCCTTTCCCTGTATAATCTACACTCCCTGTACCTGTCTCAAGAGACTTTGGCTTTGTTGCATATTTAGACAATGCATATTCAGTTCATAACACATCTTTTTATAATGTGTATTAATTAATCAACCATGCACCAACACTACACATGGGGCAAACGCATTTGCATGAAAAGCTATCTAAAACATTAGAGCATGTTGCTATGAGTATGTATTAACTGTGTGCGCTTTCAAAATTTACACTAGTGCATGTTTTATGCTATGTTGTACATTGCACATTTTTGCATGTTGTGCACAAATAATAAGAAAAGCTGCTTTAAACTAATAGCTTTTGCTAGGTAATCATTTATACAGGGTATTAGTATGGGGGAGGTAAAACATAATGGGTTTTATTTCGTAAATTAATACTATTTTTGTGTTTGTTTTGTTTATGGGCCTACCATTAAATGGCTGCCTAAGAATCCAGCATGGCTGAGAATCGTGAATGAAAGACGCATGCGCAGATTATACCAGCTACATACTGTCAAGTGCCCGAGTGAAGACCAGTCAAGGCCACCATGAACTGTACATTCTTGTTACCCTGCCAATGTATCAGTGTTTGTGGAATGTGTCCTTCCTGCGTGCGATGTGACAGGAAGGAGGAAATAGACTGAAACATTTTTCCTAGTAAATGTTGCTAAAACATATAATTGTATTAATCATTAACGCTTCTTTTGTTAAAACTGGTATGGGTTGGATTTGCCAATGAGAACAGGATGGTGAGACCCTCACGTCATCTAAAGCTAACCAATCATGGTACAAGCTTTACTGAAAATTTGCAACATTATTAGAATAGTCAGCCAAGAATTAGAGTATAAATAATGACCTCTTAGGGGGCGTGGGGCTCACTTTTTAAGCCTTAAGCTTTAGGGCCTTAGTCTGAGAGACAGGAGAGGAGAAGCAGATGAGATCAGACATCATATGGGTTAGGTACGCGAACGTCGCAGGTGCAGTCTGAGAGCAGATTGCGTCCGAGGAGAAATAGAGAAAGGTGGGGGGCATAGGCTAGCCTTGCACGTCATATTTTTGGCAAGGCAGATCACATTCCTCTGTGGTCTTGTGAAGGACGGGCTGTCTCGCTTCTTGTGAGCAGCAGCCTCTCTGAACACAGAGAGACAGATTGAACAGACCAGTGCAGAGAGTGGAGCTGGATAGAACAGGCAGATTTAGATGCTAAAACTATAAGTTTATGCTTTGACTAATTAATTCGTTTTGAAAAGATGTATTTGTCTTATGCATTTATTTCTCTTTATGGAAGATTTTTGCCAATTATTAATTATTGATTAGCCTTGCAAAAACTCACTCTTGAATCATATTTTCCTGAACTTTCTTTGGAGAATTCTGATTGACATTTGATTGCCTCATTCCCTTCCTTTATGGAATGTTTTTGTATGCAACCTATAATATGTTTTGTATTAATTCTATTTTTCCTATTTTCAATTCTGTAACCTGATTGATATTTGACTAATGAATAAAGGGTCAGAGAACTTTAACTTTTAACTAGAAAATAAAACCCTTTAAAATACTCACCAACTCTCTTTATTGGCTTAAATAGTATTTGTATTTTGATTTTTCATGTTTATGTAAAGTCTCCTGATGGTAATATACAGTGGCAAGGGTCCAGTACCTTTGCAGCGGTAAATTAGAAGGTAAATGAGGTTTTGCATTGAGAAATTACCGTGAAATTACCGCTGCATCAA